>WWET01006296.1:60954-72671 GCA_011038615.1 Limnodynastes dumerilii
GGAATCATATATTAGGCTAAAGCCTAACAAGACTTCTAATACTTCAACTGCAAATGGTCTCAAGTGCCACCACTAGAGGGAACCAAAGCAATACTTAATCACCACAGCACCAGGATCAGAGCAATTCTTACGCAGACTGTGGACTCCAGGGAATCCGTGTGACAAGGTGGACTTTGGAGCTGATTCACTGTACAGAGAACTAGTGAAAGGGACTTGCAGCATTAGAATTAAAAGCAGTCCTCATTTTCCCACTACTCTTTTGGCTTCCCTGAAAAGAAACCATCCGTGGGGTATTGTAAGTAAGGGGATAAGGCAGGTTTGATGGCTGATTGAAAGTGTTTCCTTGTTTGTCTCACTCATTACTGGGTAATTCATGTGTCTCTGTCTTATCTGCAATATTTCAGGAACTGTAGGCAGCATCCTCAT
The DNA here is from genome assembly GCA_011038615.1 of Limnodynastes dumerilii. NCBI lineage: Eukaryota > Metazoa > Chordata > Amphibia > Anura > Limnodynastidae > Limnodynastes > Limnodynastes dumerilii. The sequence goes on from WWET01006296.1 coordinate 61,381, forward strand.
ATAGGACTATAGACATAGTTACATAGGCCGGGGAAGGACTGTGCACTTAGACAAAATTTGTCGCGATTATTTAATATATAGGTGCAACTAACATAATATTTTGAGCAATCAAACGTCTGATGTAAGTTATTACTATTAACTTAAGGGCAACCTCATTTTTTATTTGCATCTTGGCGGTGTAAGGGGTTATGAAAAGGTATTTAGAACGTAACATTCCCGATGGGCAAAGCAAAACCAGCAACACATTCTTCGCGTCCCCAAAAATCGAACCCTCTGTCACATCTTCTCCCCAAACTCCTTCATTGTCTGCACAGGACGATAATTCCATATCACAAGTTCCCTCTAGTCAAATAGAAGGCACATCGGCCAGTGCAGCAGCGAAGGAAATGGCATTAATCATCATGCCTCTGATTGATCAAAGATTAGGGGCGATTCAAACTAATATCTCCTCTTTAATATCACGTATAGAAACAAATGAAAAAAAATCGGTCACTTAGAGCAAAGAGTCAGTGATGTGGAAGATGTATCTGTTTCCACACAAAACACAATCCTTTCACAAAAAGCCACCATAGCCTCATTGACGGCTAAGGTGGATGATCTAGAAAACCGCCATAGGTGGAATAATCTGAGGTTTGTGGGGATACCTGAGTCGATCAAGGGACCTGAGTTATTAGACCTATTACAAATAGACTTAGCTAAAACCCTGCACATCCAAAATTTCTTAATTACAAAGACAAGGAGAATGTCCTGCAGGCCTATCGCAAATTACATACACTCTCCATCCGTTCCTTTAAAGTTTTGGTGTTTCAGGACTTCTCGGCTCAGGTATCACAGCAACGTAGAGAGTTTGCCCGCTTTGTAAATGCCTTTTCGAAAATCACGTCAAATTTGCTTTGCTTTATCCGGCTAAACTCCGCTTCTCACATGAGGGGCAATCCCATGTATTTGAAGATGCGAGAGCCGCTAAGGAGTTTATACAACAGATTCTCAGTTATACAGGTCGCCCCAAAAGTCCCCAAGTTCATAACAAAAACAACAACAAAAAAAAAGAAAATGCAGGGCCAATTCCGGGCCCAATTCGCAATTGAGTTTAATGTTACAGTTTGGTTATATACAAATATATAAATTTGTTACTAAGATGGTGTTAATAGTTAAAATCCTATCCATCAGTTCTGAGATGGTTAGGTCGTTTAAACAGGAGGAAAATTTGAAAAAGGCGACTAAATGGAGCATTTGTTTTGTTATCACAGGAGGTTGCAGGCTGATTATTGTGAAAATACAGATATACAATGACATAATACAGACAGTTACCAGGTATTTATCAAATAGGTATGGTGGGGGGATTGGTCATACACTTTTGCGGTCATTCGTGGTTGCCCCTATAGGTCAGAATCAACTGTTCCCAGTCTCAAACTACAAAACCAATGGCTAGCATGGGAGGTGGTGATCCAACTGACTTAAACCAGATTAAAATTGTTTCTTGGAACGCGTGTGGCTTGAATAACCCGATTAAGAGGAAGCAAGTCCTTACTCATTTAAAATCGATGAGACCAGATATAGTGCTCCTACAGGAGACACATTGGACAGCATCGGAATTAGTGAGACTAAAAAGTCCATGGATTGGCGATTGTATCTCAGCACCATTTAAATCAAACAAAAGGGGGGTGGCCATCCTGTTGAGCAAACGATTACAATACAATATTACAAAAACAATATTAGATCCGGGTGGGAGGTACATTATATTTAACCTTACGATCAATAATGAACCCTTTACGTTGGTTAATATATATGCACCCAACGCACCAAATGAAGCATTTTTCAATTCCTTTTCCATTTACTTACTGCAGCAAGATACCCCGAATTTAATATTGGAAGGTGATATAAATGCAGTGTAAGTCCGCATCTAGAGCGATCACAATATAATAGAAATCCTGCCAGTCTGGGGCAAACTTATATCTCTAAATTTCTTCTACGACATTCTCTTGTAGACCCATGGCGCATCTACAATACGTCAGAACGCGCATTCACTCATCACTCCAGAGCCCATAACACATTTTCCAGAATAGATTACCTGTTCACTTCCACCCATTTATTCTCCAGAGTTCTTTCAGCACAAATCAAAGATATATTAATATCTGATCACACACCTATAACAGTCACTATCCAGTCCAAATCCCCGAAACCATCACATGCCCCGTGGCAATTCCCATCTTATTTACATCAATCTGAGGAATTTCGTGACTTCCTAGTGGCAAAATGGTCAGAATTCACAGACAACAACATTGAACATTGGGACAACCCTACTCTTTTCTGGTGTACTGGGAAGGTAGTAATGAGAGGTCATATTATTGCATACTTAGCCAGTAAAAAAAGGAATATAGAAGTAAATACAATGCCATGCTTAAAATTGTACAAGACACTCTAGCCATACATATCCATAATCCCACAGAAACCACATTGGCGAATTATATGGAAAGTAAATTATCATTAGAGAGTTTCCTTAAAGCTCAAGCCCAAACGAAATTGGATTACAATAAAAACAAATTTTATAGGTGGGGGAATAAATCAGGTAAATTATTGGCCAATCTTACAAAACCTCCCAGACTTAGAAATCATATTCTCAAAATACACAATCAGTCATCCTCCAAATATCTCACTAAATCCATGGACATAATTCAAGAATTCAGGGAATATTATTCCAAACTATACACAGCCTTGCCAGATGATAGACAACTCCACTATAAATCGCTAGATGAGGCCAGATTACCTAAACTGACACCATCCCAACAGGAATTCCTAAATGCCCCAATTTCTGAGAGGGAAATAAAAAATGCAATCTCCTCATTACACAACAATAAATCGCCGGGACCTGATGGCTTCACGGCAGAATTTTATAAAATATTGGCACCAACTTTCACCCCCTTCCTTAACACTTTATTCAATGCATACACCAGGATAATATATCATTCCCGCAATTTAATGAGGCCCATACAATCCTATTATCTAAACCTGGTAAAGACCCAGAAATTGTAACCTCTTATAGACCCATCACACTGCTCAACCAAGATCACAAATTGTTAACTAAAATAATAGCCACAAGATTGCAAGTACTCTTGCCCACATTGCTTACCAAGCATCAATTGGGCTTCACGCATGATGGGCATCCCATAAAGGGTGTTAGAACATCCATTGCAGCAGTGGTGGCAGCTTGCCAAAGAAGCTCAGACAAACTCCCTGAGATTTTGCTTAGTTTGGAAAAGCGTTTAACAGGGTTTCATGGCTTCATCTTTATAGAATATTCGAGACACGCGCTTTTGGCAATACATTCACACAATTTACTCAATTGTTATACCACGACCCCAAAACATGCTTAGCCATAAATGGAGAATTGAGTGCACCTATACACATGACGCGGGGCATGAGGCAAGGGTGTGCCCTTTCGCCTCTACTTTTTAATTTGGCTTTAGACCCTCTCCTTAGGATTCTACAGGCCAAAAGAGAATTCCAGGGTATAAAGGTGGGTGCACAGACTATTAAAATAACAGCTTTCGCGGACGATTTATTACTATACATAGCGAACCCAAAGGACTCATTACCATTAATATTTGAAACCATAACACAATTTGGTTTCATCTCAGGTTTTGCAATCAATCAGGACAAATCGGTCATCATGCTTTTACATAAAGATACCTCTCCTGCATGGAGCTCCGCTCTCCGATTGCAGTGGGCAAACTCTGCAATTAACTATCTGGGAGTGAAAATTCCCCAAATAATCACGAATATTTATCCGTTAAACATCCGACCCCTGATCGCTAAAGTAATAGCGGAAATAAAAAATTGGGAGAATTTGCCTGTATCATACCTAGGCAGAGCAGCCCTTATCAAAATGATTAGCTTCCCCAAATTGTTATACCCGTTACAAGTATTACCATTAACCCTAAAAGTTAAGGATGAAAAGCTTCTGAATTCTACTTTTCGTAAATTTATTTGGAAACAAAAACCTCCCAGAATAAGTCTCTCTAAATTGCAACAGGACATAAATTCAGGTGGAATAAATTTCCCAAATCTTAAAGTTTACAGTTATGCTTGTAACCTAAGAATTATCCAAAATTGGCTTAACAACTCCAACACGTATACCAACCAACAAATAGATCAGGCTTTTCTCCCAAACATTACACTAGCTAATTTTCTGCACATGACTCGGGCAGAAATGCCAGAGGAAATAACAAGTAATCCCCTGCTCATGGCAGCGTGGATAACATGGAAAGCAGTGTGGAAAAAGGGAAAGCTACAGTTCAAAACCTCCCTTTTCCAAACATTGATTGGAAATCCTCAATTCCAGAAAGGACAAGCCACATTACCATTTACACAATGGCACAATATAGGAATTAAACATCTACTTTCCCTGGTAGATAAGAGGCAACAAAGGATATTAACTGTACCTGAGTTTTTGGTGAGACATGACCTACCTTTATCCCAAACCTTTTTTGCATATCAACCAAGGCACTATGCCAAGAAAACTGTAGAAGCCTTTACCTTTGCGGATTGGAATAATGATTTAGATAATGAGCTGGTCAAAACTATAACTGGTAGGGGGGCAAACTCGAGGTATTATCGACTACTTAGTCGTAGCCAATCCACCTCACAAACAGATGAAATGCATTCTTGGTCGAAAAATTTCCCAGACTTAACAAGAGCAGATATGCTTGACGCCCTGTCTTATTCCTGTAAGGTGTTACCGGCAGTAATGTACAAAGAGATGTTTTTAAATGTCTTTCACAAAGGGTATATTTCACCACACCGCAGATTCTGTATGGGTCTGGCTGATACCAGTGAGTGTCCTAAATGCAATTTGCTGGATTCAAATTTATACCATTGTATATGGGATTGCCCTCCTATAAAACACTTTTGGCAACAAGTTCAGTTATATACTTCCACACACCTTCTAGAGTATGCACCATTAAACGCTCTCTGGGCGATATTGGGTATCTCCGACTCGTCCCTAAAATTTACTAAGAATGGGAAGAAATTATTGTTTATAGTTTCTGCTGTGGCAAAGAAATGCATTCTACAGCAATGGATCCATAAATCTCCACCCACTTTGTTCCATCAAAAGCTCTTTCACGTCTTTAGAATGGATTGGCTAGAAACATCACTGCATAAACGACAAAAAACGCACAGCTTTTTGGGGGTTTGGGAGAGCTTTATTGAAATATTGTCTGACACAACAAAACAATGCATTTATAATTGTTTCAGAAACACATATTGGTACGAGCTTAGATTATACGAAAATGACCCTCCAATTGTATTAAGAAATGGTACCCATTTGACAACATATGTTTAGACTGTTTAACTTGCTATACTTGAATAAATGTGTTATTCCTCATTATTGTAAAATCTGTAAGAACAAACTTGTTTACTCCTGGTTTTTTTTTCTGTAACCTGATTATGTTAACCTGTATATTAACCTGATTTATTGCTCCAATAAAAATAATATATAAAAAAAAAAAAAAGTGTGAGAGGAGTGTCATGGGTGTTGCCTTGCAACTTAGGTGCGTATATTTGCGAATCTGTGCGTAATTATTTCACACTTAAGTATGGATACGGTCCAGGGAGAGGAGCACAGACATTGCCACAGCTTATGTAGAAGGGGTGCTGGGACAATCTGACAACTGTGAGATGCTGGTAGGTGGACCTTTAATGAGCGGGCTCCCCTCACCTCCAGTGGATGTGTCCTGGATATGCAACATGGGTGTTTTTCCTCAGACCAGCACCATTTTACTCAGGCTGAGGATTTCTTTCATCCCTGCAATCCTCTGCTGCTCCATACTTCTGGAAGGCTGAGTACCTTCATCAATTATCACTGAATATACTTGTGATATACTTATATCTTATATACTTATATCTATATACATATAATCATGTCGGATAAGAGAAAGGCGCCTAAGGCTAAAGCTCCTATTGCAAATTATTTTACTTGTGCCAAATGCAAGTCTCAATTGGTATCAGGTCAACAGGATCTGGGAGCCCTTTGACCTATTGTACAACTTGTAATGTGCTTGATAATAGTTCCACCTTGCCTATGGTATTGTCGTCCGATTCTGGGGTGGCTGCGTGGGCTGTCGCAGCATTAGTGCAGCTATATCGCAGCAGCAAGTGCCACCTGTGATAACAGCAGAGTCCTGGAATGGATTCATGTACGTGCCGGCCTTACCCGGCACCGGCGGATTTAAATGCCGCCATCCGCCTACCAAACGTAACTACGGGTGTTTCATGGATGAACCTGCCCCCTCATTCGTAATTACGCTAATGGTACGTACGTTCAGAGTTACGTGGCGTAACATTTGCCGTGTGCATGCGCAGTAAATAAAAATGGGCGATTTTACGTCAGCGGCTAGCGTACGTAGCTTAGGATCTGGCCCATAGTGTATCAAGTCTATAGTCTTTATAGTGTTGTCTCGTGCCTCTCTTCCAGTTACAAACCCCACTTGGTCATCATGGATAAGCTCATTGCATAGTTACGACGCTTAGCACGCGCATAGTGTACGATTTAAATGACTCACTCCGCCCTCAGTGCGTATTTACGGGTTTCGTATGGCAGACACGTCCCCTCAAGCGGTGTTACGAAGCTGGTACGCACAAGGCCCATACACACAGAATTTCTGAGCGTAACATCTGCCCCGCGCATGCACAGTAAGTTAAAATAGGCGTTTTTACACTTCCAACCGTTGTAAAAACACACATGAGCGTAGGTCTGGTTCAGGCCCAAAGAGCATAAGAGGATAAAATTGTCCTTAAATGCTTTATAATAGGTGGTGATCCATCCGGGCCAGGGGGTATATTTACAAAAGGCGAATTTTGGCCCAAATTTCAATTCGCAGCAATTCGCTGCGATTTTCAGGCGATTTGCATTGTGAATTCACTAAGCTGCGAATTGCCTGCAAATTTTTTAAACTCCTGCGAGATGCGGAGCTTTTGCAAGGGGTAAATCCTGGTGCTTTTCTATAGAGAAGCACCGCCATTTGTCGGCTAGCATACGTAGCTTAGGATATGGCCCATAGTGTATCAAGTCTATAGCCTTTATAGTGTTGTGTCGTGCCTCCCTTCCAATTACAAACCCCACTTGGTCATCATGGATTAGGTCTGGGAGGAGTGGTTTAAGTCTGTTTCCTATGATCTTTGCGTAAAGTTAAAGATCAAGATTAAGCAAAGAAATCGGCCTATAGCTGTAGCACATGGAAGGGTCTTTGCCCTCTTTAGGGATTACAGAAATATGGAGAAGTGGCACTGGCCAGAAATATCATTAAAGGCAAAGGGCCTGGTCCAGACCTACGCTCATGAAACACTCATGTGTGTAGTGTATTTACACCAGCGTACCTACGATGCTTTCCCATAGGCACTCCCCTTGGTCGTACTTAGTTTATCCTACTTACGCCCAGCAATCCCTACTCTAACTTTTCTGATCGTAATAGTAAGTTAAAATAGGTATATTTACAAAAGGCGAATTTTGGCCCAAATGTTAATTCGCCGCGATTTGCAGTGTGAATTCACCGAATTCACTAAGCTGCGAATTGCCTGCAAATTTTTTAAACTCCTGCGAGATGCGGCGCTCTTGCAAGGGGTAAATCCCGGTGCTTTTCTATAGAGAAGCACCGCGATGTGTCCTTTTAAAAATTGCGACAACTCGTGGGAGTTTTAAAAAAAACAAAAAAACCTATTGCAGCATGGTTGAAAGCCTTAGCCATGCTGTGCTGTTAAAACTACAAGGCTAAGCATTACTTAGCCTTGTAGTAATATCAGCGTGAGCATGGTAAGGCTTCTAACCATGCCGTGCTGTGTGTGTTGTGCGTGTAACTGAAAAAAAAAACAATCTGCACAAAACATACATTAAATACATTAAAGTGTGAATGTAAAAAAGTTTTCCCTCACTAATAATGTCCCATAATGTTTGCACTTACCTCCGTTGGCCATCGTGTCCTATACTACTGTGTATGAATGCAGTGTGTGATGTAATAAAAGAATACAAGTTTTTGTCACTCACCATTTGCTGTCATCTTTCTTGGGAAGACTTGCTTGCTGTGTAGAATCTTTTTCAGTTGATTGGAGATGTCCGGTTGATTGTAGTCACTTCCCCGTTCTTCTGGTCCGGTCCTCTGGCTATTCGGTGCTTGACACGGCGGGGACAGGCTCCTCTTCTCCTGTGCTGCTCCTAATGACCATACGGTCACTAGGGGGCAGCCTTTTATATAAGCGATGACGTCTGTTACATTCAGACCGTCTGAGTGTAACTGACGTCATCGCTTATATAAAAGGCTGCCCCCTAGTGACCGTATGGTCATTAGGAGCAGCACAGGAGAAGAAGAGGAGCCTGTCTCCGCCATGTCAAACACCGAAGAGCCAGAGGACCGGACCAGAACAACGGGGAAGTGACTACAATCAACTGAAAAATATTCTATACAGCAAGCAAGTCTTCCCAAAAAAGATGACAGTAAACGGTGAGTGACAAAATCTTTTATTCTTTTATTACATCACACACTGCATTCATACACAGTAGTATAGGACACGATGGCCAATGGAGGTAAGTGCAAACATTAGGGGACATTATTAGTGAGGGAAAATGTTTTTTTACATTCACTCTTTTATTAATGGGTTAATGTATGTTTTGTGCAGACTGTTTTTTTTTCTGTTACACGCACAACACACAACACAGCGCGGCATGGTTAGAAGCCTTACCATGCTTACGCTGATATTAATACAAGGCTAAGCAATGCTTAAGGGCATTCAGTGTGGCCTTAAGGGCATCTTCAAGCTCTTGCATAGCAAAGGGGGCCTACATGGCATCCCTAGATTCTGATGTTAGAGTTGGAAAGGGAGAATGGTTAAGGTAACTTTATATTTCTTCTTGTCTGTTTTGCTTTTCGATATCCGAGAAAGATTGTAGAGGGTTTGATATTATTCTAAGAAAGTTTTGGCAATGTCAGGAGTGGAATGGGCAAGAGAGCCAGATTTAGTTCCCGCTATGTTAAACTTGAGATCTCTTGGATGTCATTGAAAGATAGGTAGTCAGTTATAGCTGACTCCAACTGTGGTTTACAAGAAGGGTCCTGGAGAAGGAGGTCGTTTAACCTGCACGTCCATTCTCTAGGTTGTGGTTGTTGGAGTGTTTATGTGAGATAAATTGGTGCATGATCGGACCAGGTGATTGACCCTAGAGAGGCAGCATTAAGTAGTCTAATCTAGAGTACTTCTGAGCAGGATGAGAGAAAACGGTATAATCCCTATCTCGGGGTTGGAGGATATGCCAAGTGTCTACCAGCTGGTGATCATGGGGGACCCACCTTACCTGTCGGGAATCTCGGACATCGGATCTAGATGTGCTGAAAGAGGAGTCCAGACAAGGATCTAGAGTCCAGTTCAGTCTCCACCAACTACCACCATGTCTTCTCAATGCTGTTCAGCCTGATCTTATACATCTGCTAGGAATCTGAACTGCCTTTAATTCAGGAGATAAAGGTTGATAAATGTGAAGGTCTGATAAAATATTTTTATTATTATTAAAATCCCCCTACCATCACCCAACATTACACGTTTGGATAATGTGAAGGGAATATGTTTAGATAACAGGATTGCCACTCCTCTAGATTTACTAGCGGTTGTTGCAAAACACATTGGGGTAGTTTGTATTTTTGAACTTGGGAGGTGAGTCTACCCTAAAGTGTGTCTCTTGTATAAAGGCTACATCTATTTTGTCTGTGTGGGGTTTGGAAAAGGTGTGCTCGCTTCTCTATTTTATTGAGACTTACTACATTAAATGAGGTAAACTTTAATTGGGCCTTAGAGGTAGCTATCATGGGGGGTATAGGCATTTGGGAGGATTACGCAGTGATCTAAGCCTGTGGGTTAGGTATGTGAGAACCTAGAGCATTGCCTGGGGAGGGGGGGGGGGGCAATGTTAAGGGATGAGGGATGACTTAGGTGAAGGGGGGGGGTGAATGGCTTTGATTGTTGTGGTGGTAGTTAATATACATTGTTCAGGGGGAGTTGGATCTGCAAGAATAGGCGTCTTGCGAAGTAAAGCTGCAAGAACTATGGCGATTGGGACTTTAGCCATGGACCATGGCGTGGCCTGCAAACCAAATGTAAAACTTGCAAAAGTGTAAGTAAAATATAAAAGTAGTTCTAAGGTACTAATGAGAGTGACAAATATCTAGAAAATGGCGAACAATAAGCAGGTCACCAAGAACAGGCCTGAAACCAAGAAACCAATAACAAATAGGTTAATGGGGCATAGGGAAAGGGAATCAACCTTTCTGAGATAGGTTAGTCTATATGGATTATAGGAGGATGATCAAGTGGGCCAGAGGCAAACATTTGTTGGAACTGTAGGTGCACTAGAACTATAAACAAGTGATTCTAGAGGAGTTAAAAGTAATGTGTCACAGCTTTGGAAACTTCTGGATTGATCCCGGGCCTGAGAGGGGGTGTGCTTGGAGTGCCAAAGATGAAGCTAGGCGGACGCCAGTAATGTCTATGCATACAGGTCCATACGGATAGAATAGCTCCCTTGGGCAGGGTCAGCGGAACTAGATTTGGAATGCAGCTGGCTGGAGTGGATTGCAGCTAGCTGGAGTGGACTGGACTCAGACTGTGGACGGAACCCCCACCACTGGGCGCCTGAAGACACGCGGCACGCCGAGGAGCTGGACTTCATGGAGCTTCCCTACTGTGAGCAGGATTCCCCGAGAGGCTGGTGAGCGGGGCGAACGGGCAGCGCAGCTGACAGGCGCGTCCCCGTAGGGTAAGTCCGCCGGCGTTTCCCGCCGAGTGTGACATCACCCCCTCCTTTAGAGGTGGCCTCTGGACACCTAAGATTTGCCTTAGATAGGTGTTTAGCTAGAAACTTCCTGAGGAGTCTTGGAGCTTTAACATCAGATGCACGCTCCTCCGGACTGAAACCCTTCCAATCAACCAGGTATTGGAGATGACCATAATGCATCCGAGCATCTACGATCTCCTTGATCTCAAACTCGTTCTCTGCAGCTTCAATAATCTTGGATGGTTTCTTGATAGGAGAATAGAACTTATTGATGACCAGAGGTTTAAGAAGAGAGATGTGGAATACTCTAGGCACCTGGAGGTAAGATGGAAGATCAAGCTGATATGCCACAGGATTAATAACTTTGGATATTTTGAAAGGTTTGATGAACCTAGGCTCAAATTTCATCGAGGGAACTCTGAGGCGGAGATTCTTAGAAGATAGCAAAGTTTGCTGCTTTATTTCTATACATCAA
>WWET01006297.1:0-12170 GCA_011038615.1 Limnodynastes dumerilii
CCAGGGTAATCCAATGGGCCTTGGACAGATGTCAGCACCGCAAAATATTCAGTAGCCAGACCAGCTTAGGAGGCAGAGAATGTCAGTAGGTAACCCTCTACCAGCCACCATGTACCAGTGAGCCAGACTACCAGGCCATATCTAGTAGCTGATGCACTCCACACGTGACAGGCATACAGTCCCAATGTAGTGCTGGCAAGCAATAGTATAAACCCTTTTGATAACAATAGGCCACAACGATCTACTCCAGGCTCCCACACCAGTTCTGAAGTGACCAAGAGGTCCTTGTAATTCCCCACAGAGAGGGGTAAAGTACTCACTAAAGAACAGGCACCGGAATGCTTCCAACCCTATTCCAAACAAGTGTGCTTATTCCAGGGGGTAATAGTTAGGTATTTGCTGGGATAGAAGCTGATCCAGAACTCAGCACACGCTGATAGCAGGGCACCAAGGGGCTCCAGGGAGGAATGTCCACCATGCGGTCCCAGTGTTCCAAAATGGCGTTCGCGCCCTTTATACACCCTGCTCCACCGCCATACAATGGCTACTCATGCTGCCCAGCCAAGTATCACAGGCATGGGGCTGCACCATCCAACGTCCACCAGGCAGTCCTCACACCCCCGAAGGGACCAGGGGCCCGCCAGACGTCGAGATCCGGACCCTCACCAAGATGGCGGCCGCTCCTCCACTCCGGCCTGCCGTGCAGCTCCCGCAGTCTCGCCGACTTCCACCGCTCTCTACAGCCGCCCAGACGCACCCGGGATCACGAGGCTCCAGGCGGGTGACAACCACCAGTCACACGCGCCGCGATACTGCGCTGGCCTCAATACACGAGGCAGACTCCGGGAAAGAAGTGCAGGGCCTGGCCGGGGATGTTGCGACCCAGTGCTAGTGGTCAAGGACCAACGATGTGACCACTGGTAGCCCAGGTTTAGGAGTGCCCGCCGGGAGCTCAGTTAAAATGCCACCGCGGTGCGCCGCTCCACCGGAAGTCTCTCTTTTTTTTTTTTATTAAACATTTTTTATTAAACAACTCACATAGCATACAAAAGGTAACACGTATTTAGTAACAGTATAGTGATAGCATACATGACCGAAAATTCAATACAATCACAAGGCGTAAGTACGTGTTATCACATACTGCGTGGCAATTTAAACAGTACAATAATTCAAGACAAATTGACAGTATATTATTCCAAAGAGAAAGTAAGACATAGCAATATCAAATCCTCAGTCCCAATATAAGTCATCTTCAGCCCTCTTGAAAAGAAGTATGTGTCAGTCACATCCATCCCCAACACTGCAGTACATTCTGGCCTTTCCCCTTTAATTTCTATATATATACAGGTACGGAAGAAAACCAGCATCTAAGTACTATCACTTTCTCAATTATTTAGGAGGTTACTACTACTAGAAGGAGATCGGGGGATCATTTACGTGTTCCCTAAGGAGGTACCATGATGTTTGAGAGAAACCACTATGAATTTGCTGCTTTAAATGTAGAGGGAGGTGATCGATGTAACCCTCCCACGTATAAAAAAAGCTTTCTTTTCCTTTTCCAGTAAAGTTTCAAACCAGTCCATTTGGAAGATGTGGAATAATTTTCCCTTGAAGAGGTTAAAGGGGGGAGCAATAGGTGAAAGCCATAGTAAGATTGCTTTACGTGCGGCTGCACTAATTGCCAGGATAAGTTTTTTGCCTCCTCTCCAAACTCTCTGGTTATCTGGCAAAATACCCAACACCGCCCATTTGGCATCAAGGTTGGTCCTTGGCATATGGGTGTTTATAAACAAAGTTCTCTTCCCAACTCGTCATGTATCATAGATACATTGACGATGTATTCTTTCTATGGAGAGGGGACAGAGCATCTTTGAACAGATTTTGTGAGGATTTGAATAAGAATGATTGGAATTACAATTTACCTTTAATGTGAGTATGGAGTCAGTGGACTTTCTGGTTTTGACTATATCAATCAAAGACGGCAAAATACAGACCGATCTATTCAGGAAGCCCACTGACACAAACTCATTTATCCCGAGAGAGAGCAATCACCATGTGAGATGGTTAGAATCAGTGCCCAAGAGCCAACTAATCAGAATGAAAAGAAACTGCACCTTAGACTCCGATTTTATTAAACAGGGTACCATTTTAATGGAACAACTTGAGAGAAAGGGATATGAGACATCTAAAATAAACAATACTTTCGGAGAAGTCAAAAAACTGAGGAGAAAAAAACTCTTAAAAGAGAGGAAGATTAAGAAAATGAATCCCTTTCAGGAGAGAATTCCATTTATCACGCAATTTAATCAAGATTATAAATTGATTGAAAAAAATTTCTCCAGGCATTGGAATCTCTTAAAAAATGACAAGGAATTAGAAGGATGTATTGGGGTAAAGCCCAATTTCCTATATAGGAGGGCAGAGAATTTACAAAATATTATAGTAAGGAGCATTACATCCCAACCGATTAAAACCCAAACTACTGCGAAACCAGGATTCCATAGATGTGGGAATTGCAACATGTGCAGAGAGGTTAAGATGGGGACATCAAAAGTAGAGAATTTTACAGTCACAGCGAACAATAAGATCAAGAAGGTGAATAATTTCATTACATGCGATAGTACCAACTGTATCTATGTTATAGAATGTAAGTGCTCACTCCAGTATGTTGGGAGGACCTCAAGAAGGTTGAGGGAACGCTGGAGTGAGCACTTACATAATATCAAAAAAGGAGATGTGAAACATCCCCTATCAAACCATTTTAGAGAAGCACATGGCAGCAAGACGGAAGGAATAAGAATGTGCATTGGCATTAATAGAATAGCAGCCACATGGAGGAATGGGGACAAAGTAGGACCCTTGGCTAAAACGGAAATGGCTACTATCTTTGAAATGGATACATTAACACCTAAAGGCCTGAATAATATGTTTGAGTTAAAATGGACCTCATATTTTTCAGTACCTTTTCAAGATCACCTATTTTAGTATTTACTATTTTATATTTACAGGCACTTTATAAAATTTACACCATTAAATACCTCATATTTTTTAGTACCTTTTTAAGATCACCCATTGTGGTATTATCTAAATTATTCACAGGCACTTTGAAACATTTCAAACCAATATAATTTATTTTCTACACCTTATTCACTGACCCTTTATATACACAAGTTGTAATAATTTTCACATTCTTTTATAGATAGTTTTCCATACTAGTGACCCTCACTAGTAACACCATATTGATTCTAATGGGTCATTTATGTTATTGGCCCTCGTTATTATTAGCACGCATATGTATATATATTAGTAATCTATTTAAATATATATTATTTATTGTGGACAACACCAGATTTTTAAGATTGTACGCCTTTAGTCATTCATTAAGGATATATGATGAGTCTGAATTAAGGATATATGTCATTCATTAAAAACTGAAACGAGTGGATTTATATGAAGATTTAACACCCGAGATTTATGAAAAAACATTGAGATATATTATTTTAAGGATATACGGGATATAATTAACACGGTAGAATCGCATGTAAGTTTATTTTGAAGATTTAATATAGGAGATTTACGGGGTATATGAAAATATATTTGAAGATGAGTCCAGGGGAGGTCCAGCTGAACAGGACATTGTCATACCCTCTTCATTTAAAAGAACCAATAGGCATACTCACCTGTATTACCTTGAAAAAGAACACACACGTGTTTGAAACGCGTCGGTAGAGTCCCGGTGTGAGGCTTTTTCTTTTTTTCCCTGCTGCACATAGACACCTTCCCTCCCCTCTACTTTTACCTGTCTGGCTGCTGGGGCCCTTTTACAGTCAGGATTTGGTGTATGAGGTGTATTTTCCAACTTGGAGGATGGTTCCCTTGTGTAGGGGCGAGGGGATTTGCCCCCGGGTGAAGTGTACCTATTGGTTGAAGCATGTGGAGTTTTTATTATTATTGTTTTTATACAGCGTGTTGGAACTTGTTTTAAAATTGTGTTGGAATTAAAAATTGAAGTACTTTTGGATTAAAGGTGTTCCATGTTTTGATTGCGAAAGGACACTTCAATATATGAGGACACTATATATTTTACGGATATTGAAAATATCTCATCCCGTCCACATTTTTGTTTGTTTGTTTCCTTTTCTCCTATGGGAACCGTGCATCTTCGGGACCCTTGGAGAGGATAAGGTGGAATATCCGGAACACGTTGAGAGAAACCAATTATATGCTATATACCAAGCCGAGGAATTGTGAGTTAGCAATCGGCTGGAATTTGATGTACTTGAGTCTGTCTTTTATTGCACATGGGTTTTTTCTGTACCTTTTTTGTGTTTCATATACGGGAGAGGAGTACAGAAGTTCCAGGAGGAAGGAGCCACAGATGATCGGGATTATTATATATGATAAACGCATACTGAAAGAGGAAAGAGAGTGAGTAGGGATTTAAACTGAGTTTACCTGTCAGTTCCGATACAGAGTCACACATTTGTTTCCTTTCTTTTTTCCCCTGAATACCACTGTGTGGAGTTACCACCAGGAATCTCATTAGGACATTCTAACAAGAAGAGGAAATAAAAGACATTTCAGCTCTAAACAACAAAGGAGAATGTATAACAGAAGAACATTCTTTGTGGACACTTTTTGAATATCTTGTGAGGAGTTTGAGGTACTGTTTACACTATCTCCAGCGAGGAGCATACCACATCATTGTTGTGTATAACATTTTAATAGAACCCCAGTGTTGCCCCGAGCGCCTAAAAGTGAAATTTATACAGATACACAGTGCCCCTATGGTTTGATGGCCCAGCCCCTACCCCCGCCTGAGCACTGCCAGTCCTGTTGCCTGCCACCTCCTCCAGACTTTGTGCCCCTATGATGCCCCTCTGGCCATGATGTGCTGCCCTTTCTTCCTTTCCTTACTTAGCCAGAGCCAGCCTGTAAAAGAACCCCCCCTTACCTTGTTCTCCAAAGATCCTCACCTTGTTCTCCTCCGTGGCTTCTTTGTCCCCCGTGGCGTGCCCTCTGTACAGTGAGCGCTAACGTGAGCGTCAGGCTGCGGGCACGCCGCTGAGACCACTGGGTAACAGGGGGAAGAGCAGCACAGCGGTACAGAGTATGCTGTGCTGAGCTGCGCTGCGGACGGTCACGCCGGCAGCTGGTCCCGGTCCATCTGTAAAAGGTATTTTCAGCCTCTGCTACAGCCCACGCAGGACTACATTCAGAAAATGTCATTCTGCATGAGCTGCAGCGGAGGCTGGAAAAGCTTTAGGGTTGGACAGGGTTAAAGGGCTCCTTGGTGTGTTGGGCCCTTGGGCACTAGCCCAAACTGCCCAGTCATTAAGACGGCCCTGCCAGTGAGTCTAACATCAGTAGTAGAGAAATTGATGGAAACACTGTTAAAGGGACAAATTGTACAGTATCTTAAATCCAGTAACTTACAGGCATGGGCATGCTGATGCTTGTAGTTCTACAAGCATCAGCATGCCCTGTTGGGACACAACATAGGGCAGCGTTAAAAATCCGCACCTCTCATAGGTGCGGATTTTTATAGTTCAAAAACCGGCATATTTTTTACGAAAAAAAAGAATTGAATAAGAAAAAAAATAACGCCAGTAAATTTTAAAAAAAAAGCGTTAAAAATACGCCGGCGAACGATTTTTTAACAATTGAATCGGGCCCACAGGATCCCAAGCAGCATGGATTCACTGGGGGAAGATCATGTCAAACAAATCTTATTGATATTTTGACTGGGTCAGTAAAGTATTAGATAAAGGGGGAGCTGTAGACATAGCTTATCTAGATTTTAGCAAGGCTTTTGACATTGTGCCACCTCGCAGACTTTAAAGGTGATATTGCCTGTGGTATTGAGGGGAAAATATTCCTTTTTGCAGATGACACCAAGATATGTAACAGGGTAGACACGCCAGGGGGGGTACGGAAAATGAGGGATGATCTAGGTAGACTGCAGGAATGGTCAAGATTGTGGCAACTGCAGTTTAATGCCAAAAAGTGCAAAATCATGCACTTGGGGCACAAAACCCCAAAAGGTCAATATATCATTAATAGCACTACATTAGAATCTATCGAGGAGGAAAGGGATCTAGGAGTCATTATTTCATGTGACTTAAAGGTAGCCAAGCAATGTAACAAAGCAATGAGAAAGGCAACCAGAAGCTTGGTTGCATAGGGAGAGGAATTAGTAGCAGAAAGAGAAAAGTCGTGATGCCCCTTTATAGATTGTTGTTACAACCTCACATAGAATACTGTGTTTATATCTCCAGAAAGACATAAGTACATTAGAGACTGTGCAAAGAAGAGCAACTAATATGGTCCATGGCCTGTGTCAGAAAACATACAGAGACAGGCTAGAGGAACTAAACATGTATAGCTTGAAACAGAGAAGGGAGAGGGGAATATGATAGCAGCTTTCAAATATATTAAGGGTTGTGACCGGATAGAGGAGGGCAGAATTTTTTGAAGGAAAAGGTGTAATAGAACACGAGGGCGTGAATAAAAACTGGAGGGTGGTAGATTCAGAGGAAATGTGTGGAAAAATGATAGATAAGTGGAATAATCTCCCATCTGAGGTGGTTGAGGCTAACACAGTAGAACAGTTTAAACATGCTTGGGATAAATATAAGGATATCCTAAATCTTAAACTAAATTAAGGGAAAATAGGGTCTAGGGTCAGTATAGTTTTTAACAACTGAGCAGACTGGATGGGCCATGTGGCTCTTATCTGCCGTCACTTTCTATGTTTCTATATTTAGATTAGCTTGGTGGGCGGGGTGGAGGCAGGGAAAGGCAATGTCTGTTCTTAAGAAGGAAACTACACATGTTTAGTTAAGGTAGCCCTATGGCACTCTTAAGTGCTATAAGGTACCTAAAAACGGGGGTCGGGTTAGGGCCAGGACGGGTGACTTAGGTACGGTTCTGTCCACACCTAACTCACTCTTAAGTGTGAATCCGGTCCTACTGTATATGTATATAGCCATTATCAGTAGTAACAGATGTGTTTTGCTGAATAGAGAGGAAGAGGAACCTGATGGGGAAATGGCACGCCTGCAAATCTCTTGTGGACTGTGGACAGTATTTAAAGATCAGGATTTACCATAATTATATATGTGCAGTTTGTTTGCAACTTAGTTGCAGCAAGTAACATTTCTGATATTAGAGAAACAAAAAAAATGTGTACCGCACAGCATGAATAACTAGCTGCTATCTCTCTATTAGTATAGGCTATATTAGCAATATTTGTAGAACTATGGGTGCAAAATGCAGTATAGGAAAATATATATCAATACCAATCCCAGATTGTTATCAAGAGACAGCAATTTGGGAAAAAAAGAACCGCATCTAAGATGCACACCTTAGCAGCTTAAAATATAACTTTTAATAAATCATGTTAAAAATAGTTAATTGTAATTCATAATTAGCTTAGTTAGAAAAGCTTGAGAAATATAAACAACAAATTATATTGTAATAAATCAGCTGCAATACTGAGTGTGATAATAATTACCACAAAAAAGAAAAAGATAGCAACGGCAAAAAAGGAGAAAAAGTTAATGAGCAGGACCATTTATATAGAAGACATAATATGTGGTTGCATGTCCAAACATATTATTGGAAAAATAAGCATGCAAAAAATACTATATAGCCATAGATGTCAAAAATATACTACAAAGGTGTCACATTAGCCTCTCCAAAGCGTCACATGTATATATATTGGGTAAGCAAGGTAAGTGCAATAGATAGCCCTATCCGCTACAAAACAAGAAAAAAAATAAAAAACCCACCTCACGGCGGTGGCCCTGCCTGGCCCTGTAGTAGAAGGAACGGTCTTACCACTGCACGTAGTTAGACGGGAATGGAGAGGGAGAAGAGACACCTGGGTAGAAGGTCCCGCTCACTTGCCGGGTCTGTTTGCCGCCATTTCTGATATATCGGAATGGATCATCTGCTGGACTGAGCTATATAGTTGTGGACTGTGAGGGGTGATATTATTTGACACCTTGTGATTTGTGATATCATGCAATTTTGGGTCTCTAATGCAGGCCACCTAAAGATTGGTTGTTTTTATATTTTATTTGATTTAATAAAAACATTTTTAATTCAGTGTCTAGCGCTCCTATTTGCTATATTTCTGATGTACCATAATTACCCCAAACCTCTTGAGAACGCCGGCCCAGTGAACTGTGCGCAGACTCAGCATCAGACTAAAAATGTACTTTGTCTACCTTTTAACGCTGCCTTTCAATGTGTCTATCTGAGGGCAGCTTTTTAGGTCATTAGATCTAAGGGCCAGATTTACTGAGGAAAAGTGGAGATGTTGCCCATAGTAACCAATAGTAACCAATCAAATTCTAGCTCATACTAGAAAATGTCAGCTATAATCTGATTGGTTGCTTTGGGCAACATCCCCACTTTTCCTTTCCCGCAGCTTAGCAAATCTGGCCCCAAGTCAACTTGCCTTAAAGATACTTTGTAGATATAAATGACATTCAAGAGATCGGAAATAGTAAAATCCCTGTGTGACCTGCAGCTTTAAAATCATTAGCAACATACGGAGGTGCCTATTTGCCAGGGTTGCCGACTGTCCTGGAATATCCGGGAGACTCCCGAAATTTGGGCAGTTCTCCCGATATCCTGGAGGAGGAGGCAAATCTCCTGCAAGCCCAAACCAGCTATTAATCTCTAATGTAATCCCTAGAGTTACTAGGGATGGGCGGAACTTGAAGATGTCATCAAGCCCCACCCATCCACTGAAACACTAGAGATTACATGAGTGTTTGGCAATCTATGGCTTCCCTCCAGGTTCGGCAACCCTGCTATTTGCAGACAGATTCTATTTCACCTTTCCTGGCATCCTATGGTTTTTATCATATTAAAGAGTACCGATTCATTGGTATGTGCACATCTGATATTCATTGAGACATTTAAACAGTACCCACAGTATTCATACCAAAGCGTATCAGTTGGTGGAAATTTAATGCAATATTTATGATTTATTTATTTATTTATTTTTTAATATTTAAATATTTTGTCATTAAGCAAGTTCAAAAGCACCAGCAAGTGACATCCTAATGACAAGTACACCTGTGTCTCACTGCTGGTCTGTCAGTCACTATTACACATGAAATGCAGGGGAGCAACTAGTAATTACTGGCCCTCACATAAATATTCATATGGAAAGTCTAGTATTATGTATCTACTGACAGCAGCATAGACCCCTGCTCTGGTCACTGAGAATTGTCTGTGATATGGATGTACACTGCTAGCATTGGCCACCATTGTTATCTATAGTTATCCCCTACTCCCCGGAGGAAACTCATTAATGATCTGTATTAAAACCCACCCTGGAGACGTCTCTTACCTGATAGAATAACACAGGGTCTCAGGCGCTGTCTCTGGGGACACATTGTCTCCAGTCCACAAACACTTCCAACAATCTTTACCTAATCCTGACACATTCCCCTGATCCTAACCCACTCTGCATTTACTGGCTCTCTTCTCAGATCCTGATAGTTGCTGTTAGTAGATGTATAAACCTCTAATACATTAGATCTCTCACCTCAATATTTTCACAGTTTCACCTGATGCTTCTTCCTCTCATGGTGATCTACTCCAGGAATCTGCCTCAAATATCCTGCTGTGCTCCTGTCTCTCTCTCCCCTCCTTTCTCTTCTCTCTTCTCTCTCCCCTCTATCTCTCTCTCTCCTCTCTCTCTCCTCTGTAGCTCTGTCACACGGCTCTAGACTGAGCAGTATCTGGGAAATATAAATGGGGAAGTACTTAAAATATTGCACAGTTCTATGTTCTATGTCGCATTTCTGTCTTGATGCAAAGGGTTGATGTTTATGTACAGCATTTCTAGTAACATAGGGGTAGATCCAAACCTATGCCCACCCGTGATTTTAGGCTTGCTGTGAGCGTGAAAAAAACGTCCATTAGTACTTACTGCGCATGCGCGCGGCAGATGTTATGCAACGAAACTCAGAGCGTCTAGGCCTTGAGCGTAACAGCTTCGTAACAACGCACGAGGGACGTGCCAGCCATACGAAACCCGTAATTAGGCTTTGAGGGCGAGGTGAAGCCGCAACTACGCATGGAGCCTACGAACGGCCACAGTTATGCTCAGAAAAGTTAGGGTAGGGTTTGGTCCGCGTAAGACGGCATAAATACGGACGACCGAGGGGAGTGCCTAGGGGAATGCTTCGTAGGTACACTCGTGTAAATACGCTAAACACAAGGACGTATTATTTGCATAGGTCTGGATCAGGCCCATAGTAACATACATAGGGGTCTATTTACAAAGTTCATTTTCATGTGATACTGCCCATTTTCATGTGATACTGCCCATTTTCATGTGAAAATGAACTGTTTCTTATTTACAGACAATAGATCGCCATGGAAAATAGTAGTTTCCATGGCGATCCACGTTACTAGGTAAAAAAATAGCAAAACTTACCTGTCCGGGAGAAGTGTCGACTCAGTCCAGTTATTAAGTCGTATGAATGAAATGTCCTGCGATGAGCAGAGACATCATCGCGGGACCTCGCAGGTAGGGTGAGTAATAGTAAATTTCATGAACGATGCTGCCAGGCTGGCTGCGAGGAGAAGCGAGCCTGGATCAGCATCGTTCATAAAAAAATGAAATCATAAGTAAATAGACCCCATACTGCCCTTACTGTAAAGAACCCTTTCCTTTGCTGGTTGTGAAACTTACTTTCCTATAACCTTAGTGGGTGACCCCGTGTCCTGTGTACAGTCCTTGGGGTAAAAAGTTCCTTTGAAAGTTCTCTGTATTGACCCATAATGTATTTGTATATAGTAGTAGTATGAGATGTTTCCTCTAATAATATAAAAGATTACAACACAGTATTAGCAAAACAGCAGAGCACTGTACATCCTATATAAATGATCTTTTACCATGCAAAACCAAAGCACTAAGAATGTAGAGGAGCACACAGCTTAAATGATCTACTACAATCCCACATCTAACCAAACAAACAGAAGTAATCAGATCATTGGGTCAGATCGAGACTTAAGTCCGAGAGGGGACTTACGCAAGTCATTTGCAAAAGTCCCCTGTCCAGGAATATTTTCGCATTCGCTCTGCCATACAGGCAAGGATAGGCATTTAAATGAGGGATCGAGGATGGGGAGGCAACGTGACGACTTGATCTGCGTTCATACATTTTAAGGCAGGCTTCTGGACACGTAAGTGTCCATAATTATTACCGTTAGAGGCGCGTGCACTCCCCTCTATGATGCGTAATTTCCAGATTAGTCTGGATCTAGCCCATTATTATCAATACATCACAGATTCTCCTTGCATAAAAGCACTCCCCTCACATGGACATACCTCCAATAGTTACACTCTAACCTAACCGACTCCTGCAAATGTAAAATGACGAAAGTTTTGAAGTCTGGATTGATGTGCAGCGCCTTCGCAAGCCTATACTGTACATTTTAATGCCAAGTCATGCCCACTGCGAATGCAACCCAGACCCTCTGTTGAAAGTGTTATTCCTCTTTTGTCTGGATAGGATGAAATCGCATAGCACGGATGCACAGATACGCTCACACACCGTGAGGAAATTCCACCTTTGTACTTTAAATCTAATAGTGATTTAGACACTCCTTAATGAATAGAAACATTCATTCAAAGGCTAAAGCATTTCTCCACATTATGTTTTAATGATGAATTTATCAATTGATAAAATGCGTTGTGTCAGGTAAGCCTGGTGTGTCATGTTTTGCTCATAGACTATTTCTATTCTGTATCATGATAATTTGCTCTGTGTTTGGGTGAAATCTGAATTCCTTTATTCAAACCACAATAACATACAACATTGTAGAATATTAACAAGAGCTAATCTTGGACTTTTGTCCAAAGAAAAGATTATCTTTACATTCGCTTGAATTGTTAAATATTTAAACCGGAACTTAAATGTTTCATCATCAACAAACCAAATTTTGGTTCCTGTTTTACCATTTTTGGAACACATTTTATACACATAGGGGTAGATCCTGAACAACGTTTGCTTTCCGTTTGTTCGCGTAGCGAATTTTCGCGTACGTAAATTCGCTACGCTACCCTTAACACACCCCCTGCACGGACGTATTTTGTGAAAATACGCTACCCAAACCCTACCTTAACTTTTCCAGAC
>WWET01006297.1:42528-55389 GCA_011038615.1 Limnodynastes dumerilii
GTATCCGGGGGCCACAACCTCGATTACTGTCGAATTGGATAGGTCAAGTGTACATTTCTGAAGTCAGTTAGTCCCGTAGGCGAGGTTGGGGAGCTGAGCTTCTGCTAAAACCTTATACCCTGACAGCAACAGAGCCAAAACTCACTACTTTATTAGGTTAGAAACATGTATTAAGCAAGATGATTAATACTACATCTCAAACTAATTTCTGCATTCCACATATATGCTGTATAAGCTAGTATTGCATAATGTTGGTATCACATACACTCTACTCCTACCAAATACATCCTTATTGGCAAGTCTTGATCTTGTGTGTTGTTCTATATAATTCCTGGATCATCTGGTTCTACACAATATATATGCATAAAAGCAAATACAAAATGGAGAAGAGCAGCCATCTTAGGCTGCCTTGACAGGATACCTCTTATAAAATATTATAGTATAATAATAATAAGCTATTCTAGGACTTTTTGTCCAATGAAAACACTATCTTTAGATTTCCGCGATGTGTTAAACACTTAGGGCCAAATTTACTAAGCTGTAGGTTTGGAAAAGTGGAGATGTTGCCCATAGCAATCAATCAGATTCTAACTGAAATTCTCTAGTATATAATAGGAAAGTGAGAGCTAGAATCTGATTGGTTGCTATGGGCAACATCTCCAACATTGTGAAGGCCTGGCTGGAAAAAAACAGATGATTAGTTTTATTTTTTGTTTAAGTAGGTTAACCCTGCAAGTTCAGTTCTGCATTGAAGGTGAAAAATAACTGTATGAGCGATGTACTGCACTAATAACTATTATGGTCATGTACAACAACATGGGATATATGGCCCAGAGAAGTGGATGTGGATATATCCAATATTTATTAGATGCCCATATTAGGTCAATTTTATGGTGGATAAGGTATTGCTGTTTACCAGAGATATTAAATTCATACAACCTTCAACCAAAATATTTTTAGTTATTATTTCATGCATTTGGTATTTCTAAGATTACCAGTTTTGTTTGTGAACTTTCCTCAATAATATAAGGTTTCAAAAAGCCAGGATACTTTCTTTAGGTCCAGAGTTAAAGGTCAGTCAAAACATCCCCAGCACTGGGGATCCCCAGACCTGGTAAACTCTCAAGCAAAGTTACTGACCAATCCAAGTTCATTATCTTATCTTATTTATTGGAAGAAGTGTAGTTCGGTGAAAAGGACTTGGGTTCCATAAATGAAAAGGAGATCAGAGAGCAAACATGGAACATAGGATAACAACTCTAATGACCAGCAAACTACTCAGGGGGAGTAGTCCTGTTTGTGAAGGTTGACCAGGTGGAAGATAATTAATTAAAGGTCCAACAGAAGCCTCTAGGGGCTGGTCAAGATAATGTCCAAGATGCATGCAAAAGTCCAAGATTGTCCTTGGGTGTGAGACAGTATATTACACCTCCACAAGGTGTAACAGGTTTATTATCTTATTTATTGGAAGATGTGGAGTTCTGTGTAAAGGATTTGGGTTCTATAAAAGCATCTTTATTTAACCAACTGCAAGGGACATGTCACAAATTGTGTCTTCTTACATCTCAGTATTGGGTCTTCTTCAGTCTCAGCATTGGGTCTATTGACTCCACTGTCTTCTTCAACCAAGCAGGTGCCATCATACTCAACTGGATACTGAGCATGGCAAAACGTGCCTCTAGCATACTGATGATTATTCCAGAGTGTAGCTGGTGCTAAAGTGGCAACAGCCAATTGAACTAAGTGGTAAAAGTAAAGTACAAGCTGTTTATCTGTTTATTAAGAAAAATAGACAAAAGAATATTGTGGCTTCTCTTTCAGTGACGCACCCAGGGGGGTTTCTGGTCCCCTGTAACTGGGAATAGATTCCAACAATCTAATTCCTTTCCAAGGACATTATCTGCTGAGTTGCAGTATATAATAGGCACATTAAGCATCACAGGGCTGATGCAGAGTTTGAGAGAATGGAGAAAACAGGTTCAATTATTGATCTGAGCAAACCCATCTGCAATGCAAGGGGAGCAATAAGCAGTGATTCTTCTCCATGCAGGGAAAATATTTTGCTTTTACACATAGAACTCACATAATGGGCCAGATTTACTAAGCTGCGGGGTTTGGAAAAGTGGAGATGTTGCCCATAGCAACAACTCAGGTTCTAGCTCTCACTTTCCTTTTACATACTAGAAAATGTCAGCTAGTATCTGATTGGTTTCTATGGGCAACATCTCCACTTTTTTTTTGAACACGCAGCTTAGTAAATCTGGTCCAATGTATTGCTTTATGTTTCCTGTAAATTAGAGTTGAGCTAGGAAACTTCACCTCATAACTCTATTTCTCTTTAAATGTCCCTTCTCTGCAGTACATTATGGTTTTGGGCCTGATACTCAGATAACAAGGAAACAAGTATGCGCGGATTTGCTAAAATACGCAACTAAGTGGCAAGTGCGCTCCCATGACACTCCCCTCGTTCTTACGGATTTTTACTGACTTCCTCCTCCACAGGCCTACGTTAACTCTTTGTGTGTATATTTGTGCAGATTTTGCTAAAGTAAGTGTGGACTTTGCAAACCCACACTCTTTTCTTAACTTAATACTTACGAAGTACTGGCCCTCCCCTTCTTACCAATCTCATTAGGCACGGAGCTGAACTCTGCGCGTAATAGGTTGCTGCGGGTAAAATCTGAATTGCGAATGCGCAAATCACATAAAACACCAACAAATACACACACTGCCCAGGTATATTTAGATATGTTCCCTTACTTTTAAACTTTGGATCAGCCCCAATATTTAAATATGTCTCACAGTTATTGGGTCAATACAAACATCAAATCATCCCAGGGCCACTCTATTTCATTATGACATATTTGTTTACATTTTAAATACACAGTATGCAATATACAGTAATACAGGGCTGCCAACTTTCCTGGAATATACAGGAGACTCCAGAAATTCGGGCAGTTCGAGGGAGAGCCTGCAAATCTCCCGCAGAGGGCTTGAAAACCACTGCCTCAAGTCCTGCCCCCCTGTCTGGCAACACTAGTATACTAGTGCAACTAGAGGCAGGGAGGGACTTGATGTAGCATCAAGCCCTGCCCCCATTCCTAGTAAACCTAAAAGAGGGATGATTGGTAGTCAGGGGTGGGGCTTAATGATACAATTTGCATAAATCATCATTAAGTTTTGCCCCATGCATGCATCTATGGCTTCCTGCAATTTGCGTCCTCAAGCCCTGCCCCAACTCCTAGTAAACCTAAAAAAAGGGGTGAATTTGAATAAATCATCATTAAGTCCCACCCCCTGCAGGCATCTATAGCTTACCTCCACAATGTCCCAAAAGGGAAGCTATTCAAAGTCGGCAACCCTGAGTAAATAATAAGCAGTACTTAAAGTACAAGGAAATGTCCATTGATAAATGTGGAAATTAAAAGCAATTGTCAATTGTCAACACAACTCGTGATTCAATTTTCCATTTTTTGTAAATGAGCCTGAATTTTGTTGAACATGAAGAGCTATCTCTGAGTCTGTAATTGAAGAAAGCACTGTCCAATCAGATCACACGGGCCATGTTCAGATCAGTGACATCACATTCCAATATCTATATATATGGCAGCTCCACCAGCATCAGAAATATGGAGCTCTAACCAATAGCCCCATTTACTGACTGTTCTCGATGAAATCATGTGTTATATTTTCAGCTTATCATATGTTTCCTGTGATGAAAACTGTAAACCCTGTAAGGGAAAATATTACATTTTATTAACAATTAATTAGAAGCAACAGGAACTGCATTAATACTGCTAATGTTAAATTATACCCCTGTAGTGGTAAAAATACACACACTGAAAAAAAGTGTGACTTTGCGTTGCAAAATGACTGTGAAGACGCAACAACAAAACAGGATTCCAGCAGTTTTTTTTAATATTGTCTCAAATATTGTCCAAGCAAAACACAGGTCCTGATTTCACAAGGCCAGTAACTGTAATATATTATTATATAAATAAAATATTCAATTTCTTGCTCATTTTCCTCACAACTTTGAATGCAATTTGCATACGCAAACCAAGAACCATAGTTGTAACATCTCATAGTGGTGTATATGCAGATTGGACCTGACTCCCACTTAACAAAATGCTACTTATTAGGTGCGTATTTTTAAGAAGGGATATACTGCGCATTGCGTAGTACTTTAATATACGCAATTTACATAGGACATAGGAACGGGACTGCTGTGAATCACCACTATCAACCTATTTCTTCTAGGTTTGTAGTGACTTAAGGAGGAAGGGGCATGCAGGGAAAACTTAAGAAGGAAGATAAGAAGATTGGGTGGAAGATAGCATTTAAATGAGGAAATCCGGGCGCGGTTAGGCAGAAACGTTTTTAATTAGCCGCCCTACGCACACAACTAAGAACCTAAAGTTAAGGTAGCCAGTGGCAAACACAGGAATTTGAAAAAGGGGGTTTCCAATATGTGTAATACATGTGGGGTATATTAGCATATCTCCCAACATTTTGGAGCCCAAAAACGTGACAAATAAGCTCCGCCTCGTTCAAGCTCTATTTCCGCCCCGCCCCCACTGTGAGCGTGTGTGTTAGGGAAATAGACTGTAATGCGGCAGAGGTTGAAGTACTATTTAAATTGTAAAGAGCTAATTAATATGATGTTAAAAAAACATATGTAAAATGAAAATACTGATAACATAGTCGCACTATCTGACTGCCAAAATATCTAAGACGTCAATTAACGTTCTTTGTGAAAGCAGGAAGTTTATCATGTAGATTTAAAAATGATAAAAATAAAATAAATCTACATTAAGGAATTGCGTTGTTATTGTCTGTAACAAGTCCTGTTTTTGATATTTTTAAGTAATTCATAATTTACTTCTTTTACACATTAAAATAGTAGTTTTATATTGCAGGAACAGATCTAATAGCAATAGCAGTATACAATGCATTAGTAGAGCACATTACACAAGGGACCAGAGCTTATGTCAGGGCATAAGAACTGTTGAATATGTTGTGACACATTTACCATCTTCACCTGCTTTCCTATTGCAACACAGGCCAGGGCCATCATCCTCCATGACATGTCTACCCCACATGGTTGCTAGGCCACGCCCCTTTCGTGGCACCCACAAAATGTTACTTTTTTGCACATTTTAACTTTTTTTTTCCAATTTTTAATCTGGGGGGTTTCTGGGGAACCAGAAACCCCCCTGGGTGCGCCACTGGTAGCCTGATGGCATTAGTAAGTCGGTTAAGAAGCTGAAAACTGGGGGGGGGGCGTGTCAGGGAAGTCACCTTGGGCCGGATCCTCAACTACGTCCGTCTTCCACACATGGCCGTAATTTGCCGATAGGTAGCTACTACACATGCGTAGCCTAACATTTTCTTAACTGTGAATCAGGTCCATTGTGTGTAACTCATCATGGGACACATTTTCTGGGCATGTTCAGTGCTGTTGACCATACACATACAGTAAACCTCACTGCGTCTGTGCAACTCATTAACTCACCATATATGAGGATTCTTCCTTTTCTGGTTGAGGCTGTAAAAAGATTTAAAAGCAGCAGTTATAGGATATAAAACTATCTGTTATAGTGTAAAATGAATATGAAACCTGAAATAAGCTGGAGTTTTAATGAAATATTCAACGTCCAATGTGTTGGACTTTGCAGGGTGCCAGCCATAGCTTATGCCCCTTGGTTTCCCTAGTAAAACACAACAGAATAAGGACAGACCAGTAGATATAGACACAAGTAGGAGACAGAAGACAATGGGCACAATCTGGTAGACACCACAAGAACTCAACAATGGAATTTCAGACAGGAAATGGACAACAGGCTCATTAATGAAGCAGTCTGGCCAGACTGTGTTATAATAATGCAAAAGAAAAGACAAGCCTCTCAGCTCAGATAATCTGTACTTCTGGCATCACTCTGTACTGAGCTGCTTTCCTATATAATTCTGTAGAAGTATCCCTGACTTTCAGACATTGCCGAAAACATAGGAACGGATGTGGAAGGCAGCTCAAGATGGATTTCATCCAGCTGACCCAATAAGAACCATCACTGAGTGGCGTAAGTTACACAGTAAAGTACAACGAGCAGTTCAGGCTAAAAACTAAACAGCACAAAACAATAACCATACCTTGGCCTCGAGCATCCCATTTTCATACACAGGAGACTGGATCGGTCCTTCTGTTGATCACAAACCTCAATAAGACAATGTCACCTTCTACTTCTAACTTTCTTACAGCATTTATTTATTTTAAATTAAAAGAGAGTCACTGGGCACTACCTGAGTAATCGGGGGCCACTTCCCAAAACAATAAGGGAGGTGCTGATTCAGGGCGGCAGTATTTAATCACACACCTGTGCAGCATACGGGTGATGTCCCATGATTAAGCATCTGGTGAAACGCGCGTCGGGACGAGAGGGAGGCTGTGCACGAGCTCTCTCTCCTTCTTTAGCGCTTACAGACTTGCCTTACTAGTTGTTTAAAAGACACCTGCTATTATATGTATACTGCCCCAATGTAGTGGCTACCCTCGTTAATATATAGCACCATATCTGTCTCTGGGCCAACTCATTATTTTGCAACACATGCATTAATGTGTCAACGTGGCAGAACATAGATTTAATCATTCACCTTGTTGAGTTAACTTAGCAACAGTGTTGCAACTTATATGCTTATTTTAATCCAACTAATAGAGCTCTAATTAGCTTTGAAACACTTACCTTTGGTTGAATTATGCGTTTTGCAGCTTATGCTTAAAGACATAATGGGCCACTGTGCCTGAATAATTTCAGCAATATAGTTGCAAATAATTTGTTTATTGATAAAGCAAATATTAGTACTCTAGTGAGCATTGAGATAGAGGCAATCTACAGCCTGCAGTTTATACGTTTATGACACAGAGGATTTGTATAACAACTTTTGGTGGTACATAGATTTCAATAACAGTGTGGGATGCAATTTATACATTCACAGGGTAGACCCTAAAGTTGTAACTAGGACCGTTAAACAGTTTTTATCACATTCTAGAGGCACTGACGGTGAAATCACCAGATATATAGATAATTAGCCTCAGCGGCAGTTGTTCAATCAGGCATTGCAACATTGTTAGTTGCAGGCACTAGTTTCTGTGAGCTCAATTATATCAATTATATCAGTAAGCACTGATGCTGTTATTCATTACGCTATTAATGTAACACTACTGTTATTTGATCTCAATTGATGGGGTAAGCCCCTAAGTTACATGTGGCATTGAGATTCATACATATTTTAATAAGGGGCTCTGACTTTTTGTCAACTAATATACTGAGATGATTAGCCTGAGTGGCAATATCTTAAATTAATAATATTCCCCATATTTACATTATAACTTGCCACAATATACTCTATTGTTTAACGATTGGGATTCTATAGTGCACACATAAGTGGATTTACTGTACATGGCAAAATTGACTGTGGCGCTTTAGTGTTTTTAATTGTTTTATCGGTGGCCATGCCACTGTTAGTAATATTTAGGTTTTAGTAATTTCGCCTACATATTCATATATTCTTTTACTATTATTCTAATAAAGATTTATATATTTTAACGTTTCAATTATTTCTACTTTTAATAATGGTTATTTCGGGGGACCCAGAGTGCTAGATAAGAGGACCTTTTTGAGAACGTTGTTTTCAGGTTTTTTTTTTATATAGTTTAAAGGTAAAATGCAATATCACTTTAAAAGCGCCTCCCCAAAACTGCAGCAGTCCTCTCACCCTGGGGTACCCAACCCCACAAACAGAACTGAGTAAAAAAGAAAAAATGGGAGGAGAAAAGCGCTGATCTGTGTGACTAAAAGGGTTAATACATACAATAAATTCTAATATCATGTAGCGGCATACACGGGTCCCTAGAAAACTGAGCAACTCTAAACAGTGATGCTTTTTAAAATGTCCAAAAAAAGTCTTTAAGATGTGTAGACGGAACAATCCTTAATAAGGTCCTAAATCAAGTCTATAAATATGTTAAAATCTTTTGTTGATACAGGTTTCCTCATAGGCATCCATAACATGTGAAAAAAGGAGAGACACAATTAATAACCATCCAGTAAAAATGCAACCAAAGGAAGTCAGCCCACTATTGAATTGGGTCTAAAAACATATCTTTACTAAGGTTAAAATATAAACATAAAACATATGAACATGTGTCATGAAACCCAAAGCTTAACAAGCCAGCGTGCCCCTATAGTCCAAAAGTGGAAGTCAGATGGTGTGGAGAACAGCTGGGACGTCCTAACGGCAGACATGGTGATTGCTGCTTGTAGTTCGGGAGTCTCTCCTACCGCTGGTCACTTTACGCGTTTCGGGCTCCGCCCTTTTTCACATGTACATATGTTTTATATTTATATTTTAACCTTAGTAAACCTTAGTAAAGATATGTTTTTAGACCCAATTCAATAGCGGGCTGACTTCCTTTTGTTCCTTTTTTATTGGATGGTTATTAATTGTGTCTCTCCTTTTTTCATGTTATGGATGCCTATGAGGAAACCTGTATCAACAAAAGATTTTAACATATTTATAGATGATTTTGGACCTTATTAAGGATTGTTCCGTCTACACATCTTAAGGACATTTTTTGGACAATTTAAAAACATCACTGTTTAGAGTTGCTCAGTTTTCTAGGGACCCGAGTATGCCGCTACATGATATTAGAATTCATTGTATGTTTTAACCCTTTTAGTCACACAAATCAGCGCTTTTCTCCTCCCGTTTTTTTTTTTACTCAGGTTTTTATATAGTGCTATCAAATTATATAGCACTTTACAGAGAATATTTCACATTAGTCCCTGTCCCATTGAAGCTACATACTAAGGTCCCTAACTCAGACACACAGACATACACACACACACACACACACACACACACACACACAGTAGAGTTAATTTATTCAGCAGCCATTTGACCTACCAGCAAGTTTTTTGGAGTGTGGGAGGAAACCTGAGCACCCAGAGGAAATCCACACAGAAACTGGGAGAATATCACTAACTGGGTTCTGTGTGGAGAACATACAAGCTCCACACAGATAAAGCTGCCATAAAGCCTGCGCAAGAGAGGTAAGTGACAGGGGGCGTTCAGTCCCCTATGTCAGACGGACAGATTCCTGCACATATGAAAAGTGTGCAGGAGTCTGGATCCGGTCCATAATTTGGGCTCTGTGGTAAAAAACCGGTTGAATATCACTAATCCTAGGAAAGAAGAATGTTGTAAGTACACCACTTGTTGATCTGGAAAAGTATATACAACTCTGTTCCTTAGGAAGTTTGTTCTTATAAAAACTTTATTAATGCAATGGATCAAAGTGAACTTGGATTTTCACACAAAAATTTTTTTTTCCAAGGATCAATGATAAAATTATCAAAGAAGGGATCCTTGTAGGGCCTCAAATATAAAAGAACTAAAGCAAGATGGGAGCTTGCTGAATCAGGCTGAGAAAGCTGCATGTGAAGCTTTCAAGAGCATTTGTTGGAACTTCTTAGGGAATCATAAGGCAGACAACTACAAATAAATATTGGAGAGTCTTTTAAAACAATGACAATGGGGTGTAACGTATCTCTGAAAGTCCACTTCTTAGACTCACACCTAGGGCCAGATTTACTAAACTGCGGGAAAGAAAAAGTGGAAATGTTGCCCATAGCAACCAATCAGATTCTAGCTGACATTTTCTAGTATGTCATAGGAAAGTGAGAGCTAGAATCTGATTGGTTGCTAAGGGCAGTATCACCATGTTTCCTTTTCCCGTAGCTTAGTAAATCTAGCCCCTAGACTTCTTCCCAACAAAAGCTTAGTAAGCCCCTAGACTTCTTCCCAACAAATCTTGGGGCAGTCAGCGATAAACATGGCGAATAGTTCTACCAGGATATTTTCAGAATAGAAAAGCTGTTTTAGGGCAGGTGGAGTCCAGGTATGTTTATTGACTACTATTTGTTCCCTTTAAAAGGGATGCTCCTAAGGCAAATTACAGCAGAAAATCCTATACTTCTACATTTTAAGTGTTAATCATTTGCTATGTATGTATTGGTAATGGTTTTAATTGGGTCTCACTTAAAACCCTTATGTGTCATTCTAAAACAATGTTTGA
The DNA here is from genome assembly GCA_011038615.1 of Limnodynastes dumerilii. NCBI lineage: Eukaryota > Metazoa > Chordata > Amphibia > Anura > Limnodynastidae > Limnodynastes > Limnodynastes dumerilii. Next base: position 52,664 of record WWET01006297.1, read on the forward strand.
ATTCAGCACAGAAAACACATTCACTCTTGTGAAAAAAGTAAGAAAGATTTTGTTAACTAGTATTCATTGAGGTCAATGGGACCAATGTCTGCTCTCAGGTATCTAGGATTCCCCACTATAATCCTGGAACACCTCCCTTAACAGTAGTGTTGTTTTACATTATATTCTTTAAAGGAATAATATGAGAGTAAAATTACACTTAATACAACACAATAACAGCATTTCCAAAGTCAAGCATTCACTCTTTACCTATCTGTCTCTTACTGACATGTCTCCTGTACAGTACAACACCTGCAATAATAGTCAGAACAACTCCCAGGATTACTCCAACGTTGATTGCAACAATAGACCCAGCATTAAGAGAAGAGGATAATTCTACAATGAGAAAATAATAATAATAGTGGTCATAAATTTGATAATGATGATAATTGGAATTTAATTGCATAAGCTGAAAGTTTAATCAGTTTACTTCTCAGTTGTAGGTGTGTAAACCTTTTGCCGTATTTTACATTATTTTGCACTGCAAACGCCCAGAAAAGAGGCTAACACAAATAGTGTGTGTGCTCAGAATATTGTGTGATGAGGAATTGGAGAAATACAGAACTTTCTGAGGATCATAGGGCTCTATTTACTAACTTAATTTTCAGGTGATAATGGCTGTTTTAACACTAAAACGTTCATTATCACTTAAAAATGAACTACTTACAATCTACTATGCTGCATTCACCATGGAAATCTGCTCTTTCCATGGCGATGCACAAACACTTCACAAGTCTTCACCGGCCCATTGATCTTAACGGGTGCTGGAACTACACTACAATTTACTATCCCTCGGTGCCGAAATTATCACTCGGCACCGAAGGTAAAAATAAAGCCATCTCAGGATGGCGTTAGTGACTTCGGGGCTGATCCAGAGCTACGACGTTACACATCTATGAAAGTTGTAATGATTGCTTTATTGGCTATGACAATCTATATCTGCATGCTACAACATCTAAGCAACCTTAATAAGATGTGTATGATATAAAATACAGTTGTAATTGCGTAAATATTTTGTATAGATTTGAATTTTGTGTTAACAAGAAGCCTCCAGTGGTAATCGGATATGGTGTCCAGAAATCATCTGTGTTAAGGTATTGATAGACCTCTGGGGCTCCCTGAGAGTTTAGCTGATGTCTGTAGCTGAGTGAATGTATTACTTTGACTGAAACTCTTGTGTGTTTAACTTTCTCATCATCTGCTTTCACTGCAATTTAAAGTATGTCTATAGTCCTATAGTCTCTATAGTCCGTCTCAACTGTACTTCAAAACTAAACAGAGTAAACACAGTTTTCAATACATATAAAGTCAGCTTTGTTTTGGCAAGTAAAACTATTTAGAAGCATACCTGTAGAAGGGTTCCCATATAATAACACAGAGGCTGTAGCAGTGCGCTGTGTCACAGAATTATTCCCCACACAGGTATAAGTCCCCTGGTCCTCAGTTGAAACACGATCAAAATGGATTATATTTTGCTTTATATATGTGTCTTTGAATCTCCATTGGTAGATAGGTGGTGGGACAGAATCAGCAGAACATAATAATGAAATGACTGAACCAGTAGAGATTGTAACTGCTATCTGTACATTCTCTGGGCCATCTGCAATAACAAATAATCAAGTAATACTGTAGTAAAGGAAAGCTAAGACAATGCAATGACCAGCTCTGAGGCCATGATTAGTCATATTTATTACCAGAAAGTCATGTAAAAAAAAACCACAAATGATTTGTGTGTTTTCATGGTGGAAATAGAGACTGCAATATTCTGCTACATTTGGTATTTATAGGTAAATCCATTAGCAATTAAAAGATTGGTTCAGACTTCTGTCTTCCCCAAATCAAATGGAGGACACATTTTAACACTGCGTACTTGTATGAATCACTGCAAACTGATTGAAATACATTCAAACCCAGAGACTCTGTTCTATTCTATAATATTACTGCACCCAGAGACTATGTTCTATTCTATATTACTGCACCCAGAGACTCTGTTCTATTATATAATATTACTGTACCCAGAGACTCTGTTCTATTCTATTATATTACTGCACCCAGAGACTCTGCTCTGTTCTATAATATTACTGCACCCAGAAACTCTGTTCCATTCTATAATATTACTGCACCCAGAGACTCTGCTCTATTCTATAACATTACTGCACCCTGAGACTCTGTTCTAATCTATAATATTAGTGCACCCAGAGACTACGTTCTATTCTATAATATTACTGCACCCAGAGACTCTGTTCTAGTCAATAATATTATTGCACCCAGAGACTACGTTCTATTCTATAATATTACTGCACCCAGAGACTCTGTTCTAGTCAATAATATTATTGCACCCAGAGGGCCCGATCCGATTGCCGGCGAAGTTTTGCGTCAGTAAAAATACGACGCCTTCGCCGGCAATTGAGCGCTAAAAATTCGCCCATTCAATTATTTTTTTACCGCTGCGCTAAAACAGCAGCCAGCGGTAAAAAAATAACCATAGAAAAAAAAAAAATCTCTCAGTTAACGCCGCAAATCACCTCCTGCTAGCAGGAGGTGACCGGCGCTACTGACAGACTATTACCCAGTGCCTGAAATCACGTTCTCACGAGACTTCAGGCACTGGGTAATAGCCTCAGTAGCGCTGGCACTTCCTGCTAGCAGGAAGTGTTTTGCAGCGCTAAGAGAGAGTTTTTTTTTTT
>WWET01006297.1:56278-71676 GCA_011038615.1 Limnodynastes dumerilii
CATATGCTCCTGTGCGAGCGTATGGCCCCTTCCTTACGCCGGCTGAAGTTAGGGTAGCCTTCAGCCGGCGTAAGGAAGAGGCCATACACCCGCATAGGGGGAGTGTCAGGGTAAGTAAACGCCGATACGCTTTGCTTTAGTAAGCACAGCGCATCGGCGTACTTCAGGATCAGGCCCAATGTGCGGCAAAAATTATGTCACTTCCATTATTGCTAAAATGGTTATTTATTACAAAGGTCCATAATCAGAACAGATTAGAATATTGACCAAATGGATAATATAGGAAACACCGACTTTGCTTTAATTTAGACTTTAACAATGAGATACTCACAGCATACATTTATTGTGTAGGGATCACTGACTGACTCACTCACTCGGTTCTCAGCCTGACATCTGTAGTCTCCGGAGTCTTCTCGTTTCGCTCTGAAGAAAGTGATCGTCCTGTTATCTGTGGATAAGCGGTGTCCAGGGGGGAGACTGGCCCTGTCCTTGCTCCATAGTATCCTATCAGCATTAGAGGCATTACATTTTAGGATGAATGTGTCATTTTCCTTGGGAAGGAAGGTTGATGCTATGATCTTAGGTGTACTGACTCGCTCTACGGATTTAGAAACACAGGGACACCGCTGAAAAGTTATTAAACCATATAATACACCAATTCATTTCATTTTATTGGTGTGTTTAAGAGAGAGCAACATTTTGTAAATGAAAAAAATATGAAAAATTACTTGAAAATTACTTACTATAAAGTATTTACCCATACAATGCGTTATAGGGGTATATTTACACAAACTTTAACACTTTCTATTTCCTTGCTAATATTACCCTCAGTCCTGGTAGTAACACTGCTGTGTGACTGGATTAAACCTTTGTATTAACAAATAGAATCTCAGAGCATCTCCTACAGAGCTGCTATCCACACTACAGGAAAGAGGCCATCAAACCCTCTAAAAGTGAAATACAAGGGGGCCGTATTCACATCACACCTAACTCACAGGTGCAGCCCCTAACACACCCCCTGTTTTTAGGTACCTTATGGCACTTAAGAGTGCTACAGGGCTACCTTATCTAACCGTGCATAGTTTTCTTCTTAAGAAGGGGACTACGCACGGACAATGCCTCTCCCCGCCCTCCCCGGCTAATCTAAATCCCTTCCTCCTCCCACTTCTACCTAATCACTCCCTAAGGCGGCGTTACACTGCCTCTTTCTAACTAAACTTCCTATTACTACCTAACTGGTACATAGATTGCGTAAATGTAATACTGCGCATGCGCAGAAGTTACATTCGGCAATTTACGCACCTAAGAAGCCGGAGTTTCTTAGGTGTGAATATAGCCCAAGTTTTTTAGGAGGATCAGTGTGAAAGCACTAGGGGATAAATTTGGGTAGAGCAAATTTACAAACTATATGAAATGACAGCCCTTTCGTAAGTGGTTGAAAGAGACAAAAGTACACACTTGATTACAAACTTAATAAACTGACTAAAAGAATATCTAAAATGTAACCCTAATAGAAATCTTGGCTAAATATAAATGGTAAATGTGTCTGTAAAAAAAAAGTGATTCTGCAAATTGCATAAAGTGCCAATAATATCTTAATTTGAAGAATATGACTTAAAACCAAATATTATAAAAATAACAGACAGTCAATAATAAAACAAAGTATATAACCACGTAGAATCACATGGAAAATAGTAAATGGTAAACAATAGAAAAGTCCAGGATGATTCTTTTACACAGTCCGAAAGTCCTTAATATTCACTAGAAAAAAAAAATTGAAAATGAGCAGCCATTTTTTATTTTTTTTATGAATGGCTGAGTATGCCGACCTGCATAATCATCCATTCATTTTTGCCGCAGACCTGCCACTAACTCCAGATAGGAGAGTAACCTCTCCGGGGACTTTTATTGTTAGGGGGGTTAGGGTTAGGCTCTTAGGAAGGGAGGGTCAGGCTAAGGGCCATAGAAGGGAAGGGTTAGGGTCAGGCTGTGGGGAGGGGGTCTTAGGGTTAGGCTCTTAGGAAGGGAGGGTCAGGCTAAGGGCCATAGAAGGGAGGGTTAGGGTCAGGCTGTGGGGAAGGGAAGGTTAGAGGCAAGCTACATGGAAGGGAGGGATAGGGTTAGGTTAATGAAAGGGGAGGGTTAGAATTGGGGAAAGGGTTGGGTTAGTTTTTACTCCGAGGATCGATTACTATGCCTCATCGAGGCATGAGCAATCTTTATCCCAGCCAGTTCGGTACTGGCTGGGAGAGAACGGCCCTATTTCGGGGACCCACACCCGTGTAAAAGAATCATACTGGACTTTTCTATCGTTTACCATTTTTTATTTTCCCTGTACTGTAGGTCTTTATTCTGAGTAGTTTTATACTTTATTTTATTATTGACCGTCACAGTTGTTACTCCAGTACATTGTTCACCTCTATATCTACCATTTTTACAACATTTGGTTTTAGAAAATATTCTTGGAGTGTCATGGGTGTTGCCTTGCAATTTAGGCATGTATATTTGCGAATCTGTGCATACGTTTTTCCACACGTAAGTCTGAATACAGTCCAAAGTGTGTACTTTAGTCTCTTTCAACCACTTAGGAAAGAGCTGTCTTTTTATATAGTTTGTAAATTTGCTATACCCTAAATTATCCCCTAGTGCTTCCACACTGATCCTCCTAAAAAACTTGGATCATACTTCTACCATACAACCTGGCTGCTCCATTGTGTGATTTATAGCACTTGCCCTCAAGTATCAATCCCTTATGTCCTATAGATTTTAATCTTGTCAGCAGAGCCCTCTCACCCACTGAGTCTGTTACTTTTCAGTCATGTTAAAATGATTGGTAATATGAAGGCACTGTATAAAAGCCTATGACAGTGTCTCAGTGATTGGCACTTCACACAGCACTGAAGTCATGAGTTTGATTTCTGGTCTAGGCCTAGTGGAGTTTGTATGTTCTCACAGTCTGTGTGTTTTTCTATCGGGTGCTCCAGTTTCCGCCCACATTCCAAAAACACGCTGGTAAGTTAATGGGCTACTGAGTAACCCTAGTCTGTGTATGTGTTGCTGACCTTAAAGTGTGGCTTCAATCCAGGGACTGATATGAATGTAAAATATTTTCTGTAAAATTCTGTGGCGCTATATAAATAAATAAGCATTCATAATAATTTCAGGTAATGTTTAAAAAAGGAAATGTCCATAGCAACCAATCAGACTGTAGCTCTCATTTTCAAAAATGTGTTTGGTATATGAAAACAATAAACTGATTGGTTGCCATTGGAAACATATTCACTTTTACCCTTTAGAAGTTCCATTACATGTTACCCTATGGTCTCTTGTGGCACTCAGACATGACACAAGCACAGTCCCAACACTTACTGGGCTCTACAGGCAAAGGTACAAAGCAAATCAGGCCCCGTACCCTTACTGCCTTATCTATCCTCTCTCGCGGATCGGCAGCTATGAGTCAGACACCATTAGGGCCCAAACAGCCCTAATGCTGTCTGACTCAATAGGGCTCAAACAGCCCTGCACCTCTCCTGAGTCCCTTGTAATGATTTTATCCTTTTTATTTGAAATGGGTTAATTTCCCTCGTGGTCGTTACATCCTATGCTGTGACCTTATAAACAAGGACTAACAGGAAATATACAGTCAGTTCTATAGCCACTGAGCAGCCACTGGGAACATTTATATGTGAAACAACCTCTGGATTCTGCTGCACACAATATAGAATAATAATAATTTTAATAATAATATTATACAGAAGAAATAATATCATCATCATCACCACAGGCCTGTCCAGTTAAGGGATAATATATTACTCACCATACACAGTCAGGATGAAAGAGGTTCGTTCTCCTGATTTATCTGTCTGTATATACACTATGTAATTACCGCTATCTGTGATGTAAAGATCTGTGATCAGTAATGATGCATTAGGGAAGGGCGTGGCCCGAGAGACATATACAGGTCCAGGAATTAGTGGGGAAAAATCATCAGGAATATATGTGAGGATGTGATACTCAGGATTTATGTTTGGTCCTCTATACCAACTAAAAGACAGAATATCCCCAGTGACTCCAGTAACACTCATGGTGACAGATCCTTCAATTACTGGATACTGAGGGATCAGCTGAATATTGATCTCTCCACTGGTCAGATCCATCCACAGACTGAGGAGAACTGGAAGAGAAAGCAGAGTATAATCAGCAGAGTGATCACATGTAGAGAGGAGACACCGATCCCAGGTTATAGGACATAGGGCCAGATCCAGAGTTAATAACAACAGCCAATTTACACACGTGGCCTTAAGTTCCGTATGTGTGCGGAAAATAAGAACATACATAGCAGGGGGGCTTGCATTTGTAAATCGCTCTAAATCCAAGTCATTGTAACCAGTCCATGACACAAATATTAATTTACACAACTAATAACAAAGTCTCCCTTCACCCTATTTCTGGAACTCTGACATTTCCCTGATCCTGATTATCTATAACACCAGATCACATATTTTATTTATTACATTTATAAACACTAATTTTGGGCTCCATTTACTATTGTGAGCACAGAGAGCACTTTTTAAGGAATCCAGTTTGTTTGTTCCTTTCTCTCTCTCTATCTCTCTCTCACTCTCACTCTTTGTTTCTCCATCTCTTTATATTACCGTATTTCCCCATGTATAGATGCACCTTAATTTTGGGGCCCGAAATTTGAAAAAAAAAAAGGTATTATTTATTATAGTATGTGCCATGTCCAGGCCCCTAATATATCCCACAAGCATTGAAAACCCCACTTTTATAAAAAAAATAAAAAAAAACAACTGTGTTTGCCTCTGTTCTCTGCAGAGCACCCCACACAATAATGTTACACCGGCACTTGCACTCCCATGCTCCATGTGACCCAAAGTGACTGTGTAAAGAGACGATCACAGCAGCTAATCAGCACAGCACTTAATTTTCTCCTATTGCAAGATGCAGGTAAGTCTGTTTTATTATACAGTTTATTAGTCAATTTTTCCCTTTAATTTTGTTTATTATATTCCTGCCAGGGAAAGTGTGTGTGCGGGGGGGCCCAAAGCATTTTTTTGCACCTGGGCCCATGACCCGCAAGTTCCGCCTCTGCTGTTGCAACAAATGAAATTTGACTCCCCTGAAATCAACATGGTTTAGCCCAGGTGTAACTTTAAGTTCTTATTTTCCATCTCTGAATCTGGTCCCTGGACCTTTATTTGCTCCTTAGAATCAGAAGTAGGTCCCAGAGATAGGATTGTAGAAGCGATTAAAATATGGGAAGTGGCTCAGACACAGATGTAAAACTACAAAAGACAATGGGCTTTATTTATAGACTTCATTTTTAAGTGATAGTGGTAAAAGTGAGAAAACTGCCACTTTCCCTTCAAAATGAAGTTTTTATTTACAAATCATGCATCGCCAGCGGAAATTATAGTTTTCATGGCGATGCATGTAGCTTTCAAAGTACATCGCCGGCTCGTTCGTCTTAATGCGGGCTGGCGCGTTGTCATATTTATGCAGCCAGGAAGCAGAGTTTGTCACTCCGCTCCCAGCGTGTACCTAACACTGGCGTTAGGAGCAGTTTTCAGGGAGTCTTCCTTCACTCACTGCGATAGAGTACTTAACTCCGCCCCCCTATCCATCTGATTGGTGCACAAGAGGGCTAAGTCGCATAAGGAATCCTGCTAAATTCTTCATGCATTTCTTTTGCAAACTCTCTGATCTACCAATGTTTTCCCCCCCTTGATCCACTGAAGCACCAAATAAATAACAACATTAAAAACATTAAAATAATATTACAAAAATACAAAACTCACATGTCCGGGAGACGCGTCCGACTTAGAAGATTCCAGCCTCGATATGAAGACCATGCGCATGCGCAGTGGGTTTTCATATTTGGGCTGATATTTTCTAAGTGCGGCTGTGAAGTCTCTGCGCATGCACAGGCACTTTATTCGATATGAAGTGCCTGCGATGCAGGCAGAACATTTCGAGGGACCTCGGCGGAGGGGTGAGTGTTGGTAAATTTTAAAGGGGAAGCTGCCATGCTCGCCGCGAGCACAGGCGAGCCTGAAGCAGCTTCCTTTCGGGGAATATTTTTTTTTTGTAAATATAGCCCAGTATACCAAGTATCAGAGATTCATAGTGAAGCGATAAACTGTATTTCCTATGTGAACAATCATCTCTATATTTAATACTATGGCATATTGGTACAATTCTGATATATAGGAACATAGGAGTGAGAAAACAGCACTAGCAGTGGAGTATGCAACATTTTTGAAATACATGATTTGTGTCTTAAAATGGCATAAAGGGACAGCATACATATTGCCAGCAGCAGGAAGTATCACAGCAGTGAAGCATATTTCTGTATCAATTCCATACATATAGTTCATAATATAACCTGGAGACGTCTCTTACCCGATAGAATAATACAGGGTCTCAGGTGCTGTTTCTGGGGACACATTGTATCCAGTCCACAAACACTTCAAACAATCTTTTCCTAATCCTGAAACTCTGACCCTGATCCTGATCCACTCTGTATTTACTGGCTCTCTTCTCAGATCCTAATAGTTGCTGTTACTAGATATATAAACCTCTCATACTTTACATCTCTCTCTCCTCTCCTCTGTCTCTGTAGCTCTGTCACAGAGTTCTAGAGGGTTGAGCAATATCTAGGAAATATCAATGAGGAAGTACTTAAAATATTGCAGAGTTCTATACTCTATGCCAAATTACTATATTAAAGCAAAGGGCAACAAATATTATTATTAGTACACAAAGCTAAAGCACTAAGAACGTCACATCACATCAGACTGAAATGAATTGGAGCATGCTTCTTATATTACAATCACATATGAAACCAATCTAACGCTATCAGAGTTTTAATATCAAGCAAATTCCTCCACAGATTCTTACTGCATAAAAAAGAAAAAAAATTGTTGATAGGCTAACGCATTTCTCCACCATATGTTTTAATTGTGGTTTTATCTACTGGTAATATGCTATATATTGTAATAATTTATGCTTTCAATAATCTCACATCATACGTTTGAAAAAGTAGTGTGAACTGTGTGTGATCTAAGAGCTCACACAACTGTGTCCTTTGGGAAGCAATCAATTAAGGTATGTAGAGCACAGGCACACAGCAGCAAAACTCAAAGCAGATATGTGGACAGTAGTGTTGTACATTGCATTCTAAATGTAACAAAAAGTTAGTAACATCCGTAGTAATATGAATGCACTAAAACTATGAACTTTTTTTTTCTAAATTATTAAAAAATAAATACAATCATTAATTTTCTTACTGTAGAGATGATTTTGCACATGCACTATACATCAGCAGGGATTTTTTTACACGTTGGAAGTGTCACAGTCTAACAGAAGGGCCTGAAATAGGTCGCAGAAGGTGAGCCCCTTGGATTTAAGCTGGGTACATACTGGGGCTTTTTTTTTTTTATTCCCTAGTTACATTAAATAGAAACAGCTTTTTGGTTTAAAGAAAAGTGCCAAATTTTGAAGTTACTTGTGTCTAACACGTAAACTAGAACTTAAATGTTATATCACCAAAAACAACAAACTATCTTTAGTTCCTGTTTCATCATTTTGTGGACATACTTTACAACACATTGTGTGATATTGTTACACGCGAACACCGTGAAGTTCTGGCTGGAAAGAATTCATACAGAATATGGGAACTCGAATTCTGTCAATTAAATATTTTATGAAATTAGTTTTAGGGAATTACCACTATTATATCTATTATGAACAGATGGTGGGAGATGACTGTATGAGCCATGTACAGCAGTTATAACTGTTAGAATCATGCACTGTACCACCAGACTGCACTAGATATTTCCCACAGAAATGGTTGCAGTTATACCCCAGATTTAATAGAGGCTGTGCTTTGTTGAAACCAACTTTCACACTTTTCTGTACATTGCAGAAAATTGCTTCTAACCAACAAATGGGGGGTTAATAATTATTTTACCATCTGTAGATGTGTAGATGTTGGTATGGGAGTTTTTCTGCTTAGTGTGTCATGAAAGGCTGCTGAAATGGAATCTTGGGAGAAAGTGGAATTTATGATATTTTCAGATTGTTGGATCTTTGAGGATTATTTCTGATGTGTGTTTGTAAAGTTGTTAATTTCAGTATAGATATTTCATGTGTTGAATGTTGTCATTATTGTTGCTTAGTGATATTTTTCTTGCTTGCCTTATTTTGATGTGTGCATAGTATTTTGTGTAAAAAGCACAGAGGTGGTAGCATTCTCTGTGGTCTACATCAGTGTTTTGTTTTGTTTTTGATCTATATGCAAAATTAAAATCAGTTCTGGTTTTTCTGTATGTACAAATCAAGTGTGGGTTTATTTTGTTTTATTTGTTATTTATTATTTATTGTTGCATTTGCTGGCTAAAACTTTCAATGTGCTTGTTAGTTACACATAGCTTGTTTTTTATGTGAGTGTGGTCTCTTTGTGTATGCATAGTGTATTCCATTGTTTCAGCTTCTCACAATTATACAAAGTTTTCTCATGTTATTTTAAACTGCAACTGTTCTTAAATATAGTCATAGTATTAGATGTAAGCAATCTAATTATTTTAAGTACCAACGAAGGGTTGAGAAAAGTAGATTTAAGCAAAAGCACTGTTTGAGACTGTGGCAGGGTATGGTGAACAGTTAAATGTTAAATGTATCTCCAAATATGGCTGGCAGTGTGCTTGTAAGGAATGCACTTTTTCTTTCTATTGTTTATCCTCAAATCTTCTATTATATTACCTGTATAGTTTTACATCTAAATTGTACCCTGCACCCACCATTATTGGCCTAGAATATGGTGGTGAAGAAACGGTTAGTGTGTCTGCCATTACCCAAAGATGGCCGACCACCATGTAAGAAAGGGATTCTGGGTATTGGTAACTCAAATGTGATTGTAAGCCACCAAGGGGCACTGTTTCAGAGTAGCTGTTTTGGAGACTTGGGGGTGAGCTCTGATAGCGGGTACTGACCGGCAAAAATAGAGTTAAATCCGTTGCTGCGTACACTGTGCTGTTAAGAGATTTGTTGTGGTGTTACGGTAATGTTGCGTACGTTGTTCGGTACGACTTACCATAGAAGTTTGCCGATTTTCACTATGGCAGCAGACTTACACGACAGGGAGCCATCAAGGGGTCCCTCGGGGTATGGCAATTGGACCATGCTCAGAGAGTGGACCAGTAATGCCGCAGAGTTCGGTTGTGTATATTATATTTAGGAAGCATGTTGATGTCACAACAGAGTATTGCAAAAGGGTGTTTAAATAAAAAATGATGACCGGTCAATATGTGAGGTTCCTCATAATATAGAAGTTTTGCTGAAAACATCCTCAGAGATGGGCGTCTCCAAATTCGTAAAATTAAAAGTGAGAAAAAGCATAGTAAAATATCTTGTACTACTGCAGAAAGAAAGACAGTAATGAATGGCGCAAAAAAAAAAGAAAAAACAACGTGCAAACGAAACAAAATCTGCGATCCCTGCACTGCGATCCATGTGCAAATGACCCTCCCTCCATTATACGCTGGTGAGCAGAGGAAGTAAATTTAACTACTAACAATGTTTCTCTCAATGTTGTCAATGTATGTATTATTATAGATAATGAATGATGTAATCTGGTAATGAGAAAAATATTATGTTTCAAAATCATATCTAGTGTTATATAAAGAAGTTATCTCAATTTAATCTTGTTATTACTGCCTAGAATCTCAAATGACCAAGGGAAAAGATAGGGGCCCCTCACCTGTAGCAGCTATCACCCACATGGGTGACTGGAGGTTAGGGGAGGAGTTGTGTGCACCAGCTCCATCTCTAAACTCAGGGTATCGAAGTAAATGACTGCAAGCAGTGAGGTGTGAACTTGTATCTGTAACTGATTCTAAGAGCCATGGAACCGCCTAGCTAAAATTGTAACAATTATAAAGATGTTTTAACATTTGTTTATGTTTCATTCCCAAGACAAATGAGATGCAGATTTGTGCCTGATCATGCAAATTGTTGTTCTGAATCATGACGATTAACAGAGCATGATAAACAAAACTAAAGTAGCATTGTAAGCATGAGGTTAATAGAGCCCTAATGCGTACACAGACATTTGACTTTATGCGCCTACAAACGCCACAGACTGTTTATGCGATAGACTTCACTGCGTCCCACTGACACCTGCAGGTTATTTAAGATCAGCATAACAGTTAAAAAGGGGTATATTTATTTTTTCCAATGATTTCAATTCGTTGGATGTCGCCGTGAATTACAGGCGATTTGTAGCATGAAGTCACCGAATTCATTAAGCTGCGAGTTGTCTGTGATTTTTTTAAATACCCACGAGTTGCATCAATTTTGTAAGGGATAAATTGTGGTGCTTTTCTGTAGAAAAGCACCATGATTTGTCCTTGAAAAATTTGAAGCAACTCGCGGGTGTTAAAAAAAAACAAAAAAAAAAAACAAGTGAAGCATGCTTGAAAGCCTTAGCCATGCTGTGCTGATAGAACTACAAGGCTAAGCATTGCTAAGCCTTGTAGTAATATCAGCGTCAGCATGGTATAACTTCTAACCATGCTGCGCTGTGTGTGGTGCGTGTAAAAAAAAAAATACAGTCAGTGCAAAACATACAGTTATACATTAGTATAAGTGTGTATGTAAAATAAACATTTTCCCTGACTAATAATTCCTCCTAATGTGTGCACTTACCTCCGGTGGCCACTGTGTCCTATACTAAATGTATCGCAAAGTACTGTGGGGTGTAGAAAAATAATAAAAGTTTTTGTCACTCACCGTTTGCTGTCATCATTCTTGGGAAGACTTGCTTGATGAGTTGAATCTTCTCCAGTTGCTTGGAGACTGTCCTCCGGTTGATAGAAGTGGCATTCCCGGTGTTCTGTTCCGCTCCCTGGCCTCTTCGGTATTTGACACGCGGACAGGCTCCTGCTTCTTCTTTCGTGGCACTCCTACTGACCATTCGGTCGCTAGGGGGCAGCCTTTCATATTAATGATGACGTCAAAAACACTAGAGCCCCAAACTCACAGGAGTTGAGGTGATTTGGCCAAAATCGCCTTTTGTAAATATACCCCTAAATGATCAGACAAATGTAAACCTCTTTTGCTTTTCTTGTTGTTTTCCCTCTTTCTTTTCTCTATGGGCTATATTTACAAACTTTATTTTTAGGTGATGATGCCTGTTTTTACAGTATAACGGACATTATCACTTAAAATTGAAGAACTTACCATTTACAACAATGCTATCGTCATGGAAATCTGCTTTTTCCATGACGATGCACATAGACTTCACATTTCTTCGCCGATTCAGGATCTACCCCATTATCACTTAAAATTGAAGAACTTACCATTTACAACAATGCTATCGTCATGGAAATCTGCTTTTTCCATGACGATGCACATAGACTTCACATTTCTTCGCCGACCCATTGTTCTTAATGTGGGCTGGCAATTTATACAATTTACAAACCCTCAAAGCGAAAATTATCATTCCTTTCCGATGGATAAAATAACGCCATCTCAGGATGGCATTATTATTATTATCGTTTATTTATAAGGCACCACAAGGTGTCCGCAGCGCTGTACAAAATATAACAAAATACAGTACAGACATACAGGTTAGTGATGAAAAACAAACAGTGAAGCAAGCACAGAACGCAAGGCAAAATGTGAGGTGTCAAGCTTGGAAGATCAGGATTGGACGCAGTGAGAGGTTGTGAAGGAGCCAACAGGTGGCGATTGGGTAAAGGGTAGCAGAGGGGGACAAGAGGGTACAAAGTGAGTAGGGAGTGCTGGAAGAAGGAACAAGACTAGGATTGAGGGCCCTGCTAGTGCAAGCTAACACACTATGTGGGAGGGAAGAACTTACAGAAGACATAAGCAGAGGGAAGGAAGTGGACTGGTGTGAGCTGAGGTGAGTGGGAAGGAAGAGAAGGGATAGATGAAGAATGCAGTGTGGATGTTAAGTGGAGGAGGGGTAGGCTAGCCTGTACAGGTGCGTTTTGAGTGAACGCTTGAAGACCTGCAATGTGGGGGAGAGTCTGACTGAAGAATGAAGGTAATTCCAGTGCAGAGATGCAGCACGTGAGAAGTCCTGGATACGGGCGTGAGATGTGGTGATCAGTAAAAGGTCAGACAGTGCTGGTTAGCAGAACGGAGAGGGTGGGAAGGGGTGTGCATGTTGATGAGGAAAGAGAGGTAGGGAGCAGTGGATGAGGAGATGGCCTTAAAGGTGAGGGTAAGGAGTTTAAAGAGAGGTCTGAAGTGGACAGGAAGCCAGTGGAGGGTTTGACATAAAGGAGAGGCCGAGGTAGAGTGGCGTGAGAGGAAGATGAGCCTGGAAGCAGCATTGAGTATAGATTGAAGGGGGGGCAAGAGGGGTGAGCGGGAGCCATAGGCTTGGCATGTAACACACTCACCCGTTCTCCTAGCGCTCCCCCGGCAGGCACACCACTTCCTGCCTTGCGGCCAGCTTCCCCTGCCTGCGGTCACGTGGGCGGACGGCATGCGAATTAGCCATGTGTGTCCACTCTGTTCCCCTGCCCCCGGCTCCTCATTGTCTGCAACGTTGCTGTTCTGGTTGCCAGGCAACCAGAACGCCTTCTGTTATTCTATTGCAGCGTGCTGTCTCCCTTCATGCCCTGGCTTCGGTTTAACAGCTGGGGCGCATTGCGATAAGGTCAGGCGGGCTGGTCCTGATTGGCCAGCCTTCCTGTAAACAGAGCGGCAGTCCTCTCCCACCTTGCCGGTTATAGCGTCTGCTGCCTGTGCTCTGTCTTTCTCTTGCCCTTATCATTGTTATCCTGGATTGTTCCTGTCTGTGATCCTTTTGTCTGTGCTCCCCTCTCTCTCCCTTGCCGTTCTTATCCCTCTGTTATTAACCTTCCCTGTTCCTGAGCGTCTGTGTTTGTATCCCTTAGGGGATTTCCCTATGTGTGAGTGAGAGTGTGAGTCACCTAGTTAGTTTTTGTTAGTCAGTCCTGTATTTTCTCCCTGGTTAAGTTCGTTTAGTGTTCTTTTACCTTCTGGTACTTCTTTTTCTACTTACCCGCTTTCTCTCACCCATCCCTCTCTGCTCTGCTTCCACTCTCGTTCCTCTCCCGGGCGTTGCCCCAGGGGTTCCGCGATCTGTGGGTAAACCTGCCGCACAAGTCTATCCTCACCATTAGAGGCTCTAGCGAAGAACCAGGTCCTGCTAGACTCCGCGCATTGGTCACCTTCACCCGCCTCTTTCAGACGACTACCGGTCTTAATCCCAGGTAATTCCAGTGGTGTCATAACAGCGGGAGACCTATGAGGAGGAGGTTACAGTAGTCGAGGCGTGATATGACTAAAGAGGATTTGGCAGATAACAGATCATTGGTCACTTTGGTAAGGGCAGTCTCAGTGGAATGAAGGGGCCGGAAATGTCAGTAAGGTAGATGATGAGACGTTGGTAGACTAAGCGCTCAAGGAGTTTTGAGGCAAAGGAAGAAGGGATATAGGTCGGTAGCTGGAGAGGGATGTGGGGACCAGATTAGGTTTTTTGAGAATGGGAGAGACAAGAGCATGCTTAAAAGAGGAAGGAAAGATACCAGATGAGAGGGAAAGGTTTAAAAGGTGGGCTAGATGGGAGCAGGCAGTGGGAGAGAGGTGTTTGAGAAAGTGTGAGGGAATTGGGTCCACAGGGCAAATTGAGGGTGGTGATAGGGAGTGAATTTCATCACTTGTTGTAGGATGGAAAGAAGAAAACTCATGATGATTGTATAGAAGGGGTGGTGGAGAATTGGGGAGAGATGGGGGAAGCATAGTGGAGGAGATGTCATTTCTAAAAGAGATAATTTTGGATGAGAAATAGGAGGCAAAGTTGGAAGCAGAGATAGAGTGTGGGATGGAAAGCATGGGAGGGGAGGAGAGTGTAAAGGTGGCAAAGAGGCGACGGGGGTTGGATGCTTGGGAGATGATGAGAGATTTGAAGTACTTTCATACCAGCTATCTCCCCATATTCCCCCCTTTTCGTCCCCCTAATAACTGTTATTAGGGGGAGGAAAAGGGGGGCATGTGTGGGGACACCGCTGGGATAAAGGAGTATACACTAATGTAAAAAAAAAGTGTTTTGGTTTTTTTTTTGTATTGAAAGCAAAAAAATAAAATAAACTAATACATTAAAAACATTAAAACCTGTAAAAAAAATAAGAAAAAAAAGATAAACTCCCCTGTCCGGGAGACGCGTCTTTCAGGATTTCAGACCCAATATGCATGCGCAGTGTTTTTCATATTCGGACTTCGGAATTTTCTAAGTCCCACAATGTAGTCTCTGCGCATGCGCATGCGCATGTCTTCATTCATATGAAATATGAATGAAGTGGCCTGCGATGTGTGCCGAGATGAGTGAGTATTTGTACATTTTAAAAGGGAAGCTGCTGGACTCGCTGCAATCACAAGCGAGCCTGGAGCAGCTGCGTTCAGCGGGAAGGTAAACAGAAGTTAAAAGAGCCCTATGTATCTTATTGTTGCAGATTTATAGCCTTACACTGCATAAATATCACAAAAATTCTGATAAAGATTAAGAATTTTAAACTTTTTTGTTGCTGTCAAAAGTATTGTTTTGTCATCTTTATGAGGTATCATATCAAGTCACTGCATTAACAGATTAGCAAGATTTGATATTTCATACACATTGGGTAAGTGCCTGTACCTATAATTTAAGAATATAATAACCCCTAGACAAACAACAATGACAGAATTTCCTATTGTATGTGTCCCCAGACACAAACGGGGGAAGTATGGGATATTTTGAAAGAGTGGAGAGTTTGCCCATAGCAACCAATCAGATTCTAGCGGACATTCTCTAGAATGGAATAGTTAAATAAGATCCAGAATCTGATTGATTGCTATGGGCAAACTCTCCACTCTATCAAAACCCACTGCTTAGTAAATCTGGACCGTAAGGTTCTTTCTTCCTTACAGGAAAAGTTTCTCTGGTAGTAGGTAGGGCCGTCAGCACATCTGATGAAGAGCATCACCCAGATGGGTGGGAAAGATATGGAAATTCAGAATCAGTCATTTCTTTTTCATACTTATTGGGTGCCGAGAGAAAGAAAATGCCCAGCATTCCACGTACCTGACAGATGACAGAATGGACAGAGAAAGCCCTGATGTAGACCATACCAATACCAGAGGACAGGTGACAACATGCCAGTAATGACAACATGCCAACGCTTCACGATCCTTTACGAACACCAGATGCCATTGATTATTAAACTAGTGCTTCACCACCCCTTGCTAAGATGACATCATGGAGACGTCCAAGAAAGACTGGACTGAGAACATTAAGAGATAGTGGGCCTGATCCAGACCTACGCCGATGCGCTGTGCTTACTAAA
>WWET01006298.1:0-10000 GCA_011038615.1 Limnodynastes dumerilii
CCCTCTATTATGTGACACACAGCTCACGTCACGCCCTCTATTATGTGACACAGCGCCAGCTCACGTCACGCCCTCTATTATGTGACACACAGCTCACGTCACGGCCCTATTGGGGGGTCTTTTCCTGTGACCGGGTTTTGTGGGAATGACCGGAATGTCGGTGGAGAGACCCCGAGTATGTGACGCGTCTGTGACAAGTGTTCAGGATTTCCAGAATAATAGAAATAAATGGATAGAAATGTTCTCTGCCTCCTCAGGGTAATAACGACCCCTGATTAATACTCGTGTATCGCGTCCGGGAGATTACTGTACCCGGTATTAACCCTTTGCTGACAGCGGGAGATTGCATGGAGCTAATGACGATATGATGTGATATCTGTGTCTATCGGCGGCTTATACGTTATTAGGGAAACGTTCATTTTTCTTTAAACTTTTTGTATTTCTTTTTTTCTTTCTGTTTGGTGGCTGAGAGCTGAAATATGACGATTTAGCGCTCGCGGTGGAGCTAGCCAGAGACTATAGCGGCGAGGGGCGACATATTCCTATCGCGCCCAGTATCACTGCGTGACGCAATCAGTTTGCGCCCTTGCTCCTCCCAGGGTCACCTCTGTGCCATGAAAGCGCCTGACGATCCTCCATATTTTCATGCGCAGATTAATCTCGCAGCTCGGGGCCCATCCACGGACCAATAGCCCTCTGCGCCAGCAGTAAGCTCAGACGTCTGTGGTGTCGTACACGATCTCCGCCGCGCTCATCATCTGCAGTGACGGTATCATGGCGTTTCTTTCTTTCTCTCCGTTACAGGGATGCGATCCGTTCGCCCAGACGCAGCGCAGTAAACTCCAGCACCGGCGTGCGCGCATCAACCAGCAGATCAACAAAGAGATGAGGATGAGAGCCGGAGCGGAGAACCTTTTCCGGTGAGTGCTGGGCGGAGTAACGGAGGCGGATGGTAAAGATACAGCGGCAGACGCTACATCGCGCTTCCCTTATACCTTCTACCTTATATCCTTCACGCTGCCCGTAATGTTACTGGGTTACAGTCACAGGGTGCAGGGAGCCTTCGGCAATCTCCTCTGAGCTCTGTGAGTCCTTTCCCTGTAGGGAACTGATTGTCTGGTGACTATTTATGTTCAGAAATAGAGATTTTAAAAAGGAGACACGGATTTGTTGGGAGGTTTCTCAGAAAATCGGCTACATTCTTATAAAGAGATTTCACCTCTAATAAAGAGAGATTATTCTGGGTGGACTTATATACAATGGGCAATACATATATTTCTAAATAAAAGAAAACCTATAAAGCAGATAAGGATTTTGGACCTGATTCACACGTAAGAACGCGATAGGTTCCTAAATATACGCAACTAATAGCAATGAACCTCCCTCGGCGCCCCCGGTTTTCAGGTTCTCGTGACTGATGAGTGCCATAGGGCGCCCTTACCTGTAGGTTTGCATTGGAATGCGTAGGGATAGTACTTAGGAACTTATCTGCATAATCGCCCCTTCATTTGCTAAACGCCTCTCTCCGCCCAATCTGCGTATCCGCGTGTTACTTATTCGTGGAACGCCCATTCTTGTGTATGATACTAAGAACCTACAGACTTTAGGTTCTTTGGGCCTGATCCAGACCTACGCCGATGCGCTTCGCTTAGTAAAGGGCAGCGTATCGGCGTGCACTCTCCCCGACACTCCCCCTGTGCGAGCGTATTTTCCATCGCTTACGCCGGCTGAAGGCTACCCTAACTTCACCCGGCCCAAGCAATGGAAAATACGCTCACACAGGAGCCCCTCCCTCCCTCATTAAACTAACTCCCCCCGCCCGCCTACACTAACCTGAACGTAGTAACGCTGGGGGACGCCCCCTCCAGCGTTACTACGGCGCTGCTACGGACACCCGATTCATGATTGAGTTACGCCGGGCAACATGTGCCCGACACATGCGCAGATCGGCTTTTAATGCCAACCAGCATAGGTCTGGGTCAGGCTCTCAGTGTACAATCACGGGATTTGTGTTCTTAAGTCCTACGTTAATAGCGTAGAGAAGTTACTAAGCATGTGCGGTGCATCCGTTCTTAAATATACGCACCTAAAATCATAAGAATTCTTAACTGTGAATCAGGTCCTTTTGTCTGAATGAAACGACCTCCAGATCCGTAACTTGCAGCGCCCGTTACTCCTGTGCCGCGGTATCGGCGTAATGCTCTATTGCGTACATGCGCGGGTGGTTCTCTGTACTCTGGACCCTGCCCACGTAACATGGGTCCGGTGTGTGATGGAGGATGTACAGTGCGTAACCATTGATCACGGCGTCATTCAGAAGCGATACGATGCATAACCGCCATGTGCACAGAACGCAGGCGCGGAATTCTTCCATCCGGAATGCACATTGCGTAACTCTGGATCCGGCCCGTTGTGTAGTGCGCGGTGTCCTCGCTCTGACCATCCAGCCACACTGACCCCTCCGTCACCCGTCCGCCCAAATCATGTGACGGACGCGCATAGCTCTCCGGGGGCCGCCGTGCTATGATCACCTGCGAGGCTCCTGTTTTGTCTCCGGCGGTGGCTGTTATTTCATATCCGCCTATAAAAGATTCAGGACCAGAGCGAGGACAATGTCAGCCCTGATGTCTGTCACCTCGGATAGCGTCCGCACAATGGCCACTGGCAATGACTCATCGCTGCCCCGAGGAGCTCGCCGGCTTCTCATTCTCCAGCCTTTGTGTGGTGCGGTTACTGCCCCATTGTGTATAGAGGGGGGGGCTGCATCAATGGCGCACTCACACAAAGGACAACACAGGGCACAAAATAAGCAAGATCCCAACAAAGCCCCATTGTCCCATCTGTGAGCACGTCTTATCTGTGGCCTGACAGACGCCACGTATCTATATCTGTATGGAAGACCGCCGTGCCGGGAGAGTGGACGCTGTATATCTGTGTATATCTGTATAGAGTCCGGCCACACTGACCACAGCACAGGGAGAATGGATGCTGTATATCTGTATATATCTGTATAGAGTCCGGCCACACTGACCACAGCACAGGGAGAGTGGACGCTGTATATCTGTATATATCTGTAGTATAGAGTCCCACACTGACCACAGCACAGGGAGAGTGGACGCTGTATATCTGTATATATCTGTATAGAGTCCGGCCACACTGACCACAGCACAGGGAGAGTGGACGCTGTATATCTGTATATATCTGTATAGAGTCCGGCCACACTGACCACAGCACAGGGAGAGTGGACGCTGTATATCTGTATATATCTGTATAGAGTCCGGCCACACTGACCACAGCACAGGGAGAGTGGACGCTGTATATCTGTATATATCTGTATAGAGTCCGGCCACACTGACCACAGCACAGGGAGAGTGGACGCTGTATATCTGTATATATCTGTATAGAGTCCGGCCACACTGACCACAGCACAGGGAGAGTGGACGCTGTATATCTGTATATATCTGTATAGAGTCCGGCCACACTGACCACAGCACAGGGAGAGTGGACGCTGTATATCTGTATATATCTGTATAGAGTCCGGCCACACTGACCACAGCACAGGGAGAGTGGACGCTGTATATCTGTATATATCTGTATAGAGTCCGGCCACACTGACCACAGCACAGGGAGAGTGGACGCTGTATATCTGTATATATCTGTATAGAGTCCGGCCACACTGACCACAGCACAGGGAGAGTGGACGCTGTATATCTGTATATATCTGTATAGAGTCCGGCCACACTGACCACAGCACAGGGAGAGTGGACGCTGTATATCTGTATATATCTGTATAGAGTCCGGCCACACTGACCACAGCACAGGGAGAGTGGACGCTGTATATCTGTATATATCTGTATAGAGTCCGGCCACACTGACCACAGCACAGGGAGAGTGGACGCTGTATATCTGTATATATCTGTATAGAGTCCGGCCACACTGACCACAGCACAGGGAGAGTGGACGCTGTATATCTGTATATATCTGTATAGAGTCCGGCCACACTGACCACAGCACAGGGAGAGTGGACGCTGTATATCTGTATATATCTGTATAGAGTCCGGCCACACTGACCACAGCACAGGGAGAGTGGACGCTGTATATCTGTATATATCTGTATAGAGTCCGGCCACACTGACCACAGCACAGGGAGAGTGGACGCTGTATATCTGTATATATCTGTATAGAGTCCGGCCACACTGACCACAGCACAGGGAGAGTGGACGCTGTATATCTGTATATATCTGTATAGAGTCCGGCCACACTGACCACAGCACAGGGAGAGTGGACGCTGTATATCTGTATATATCTGTATAGAGTCCGGCCACACTGACCACAGCACAGGGAGAGTGGACGCTGTATATCTGTATATATCTGTATAGAGTCCGGCCACACTGACCACAGCACAGGGAGAGTGGACGCTGTATATCTGTATATATCTGTATAGAGTCCGGCCACACTGACCACAGCACAGGGAGAGTGGACGCTGTATATCTGTATATATCTGTATAGAGTCCGGCCACACTGACCACAGCACAGGGAGAGTGGACGCTGTATATCTGTATATATCTGTATAGAGTCCGGCCACACTGACCACAGCACAGGGAGAGTGGACGCTGTATATCTGTATATATCTGTATAGAGTCCGGCCACACTGACCACAGCACAGGGAGAGTGGACGCTGTATATCTGTATATATCTGTATAGAGTCCGGCCACACTGACCACAGCACAGGGAGAGTGGACGCTGTATATCTGTATATATCTGTATAGAGTCCGGCCACACTGACCACAGCACAGGGAGAGTGGACGCTGTATATCTGTATATATCTGTATAGAGTCCGGCCACACTGACCACAGCACAGGGAGAGTGGACGCTGTATATCTGTATATATCTGTATAGAGTCCGGCCACACTGACCACAGCACAGGGAGAGTGGACGCTGTATATCTGTATATATCTGTATAGAGTCCGGCCACACTGACCACAGCACAGGGAGAGTGGACGCTGTATATCTGTATATATCTGTATAGAGTCCGGCCACACTGACCACAGCACAGGGAGAGTGGACGCTGTATATCTGTATATATCTGTATAGAGTCCGGCCACACTGACCACAGCACAGGGAGAGTGGACGCTGTATATCTGTATATATCTGTATAGAGTCCGGCCACACTGACCACAGCACAGGGAGAGTGGACGCTGTATATCTGTATATATCTGTATAGAGTCCGGCCACACTGACCACAGCACAGGGAGAGTGGACGCTGTATATCTGTATATATCTGTATAGAGTCCGGCCACACTGACCACAGCACAGGGAGAGTGGACGCTGTATATCTGTATATATCTGTATAGAGTCCGGCCACACTGACCACAGCACAGGGAGAGTGGACGCTGTATATCTGTATATATCTGTATAGAGTCCGGCCACACTGACCACAGCACAGGGAGAGTGGACGCTGTATATCTGTATATATCTGTATAGAGTCCGGCCACACTGACCACAGCACAGGGAGAGTGGACGCTGTATATCTGTATATATCTGTATAGAGTCCGGCCACACTGACCACAGCACAGGGAGAGTGGACGCTGTATATCTGTATATATCTGTATAGAGTCCGGCCACACTGACCACAGCACAGGGAGAGTGGACGCTGTATATCTGTATATATCTGTATAGAGTCCGGCCACACTGACCACAGCACAGGGAGAGTGGACGCTGTATATCTGTATATATCTGTATAGAGTCCGGCCACACTGACCACAGCACAGGGAGAGTGGACGCTGTATATCTGTATATATCTGTATAGAGTCCGGCCACACTGACCACAGCACAGGGAGAGTGGACGCTGTATATCTGTATATATCTGTATAGAGTCCGGCCACACTGACCACAGCACAGGGAGAGTGGACGCTGTATATCTGTATATATCTGTATAGAGTCCGGCCACACTGACCACAGCACAGGGAGAGTGGACGCTGTATATCTGTATATATCTGTATAGAGTCCGGCCACACTGACCACAGCACAGGGAGAGTGGACGCTGTATATCTGTATATATCTGTATAGAGTCCGGCCACACTGACCACAGCACAGGGAGAGTGGACGCTGTATATCTGTATATATCTGTATAGAGTCCGGCCACACTGACCACAGCACAGGGAGAGTGGACGCTGTATATCTGTATATATCTGTATAGAGTCCGGCCACACTGACCACAGCACAGGGAGAGTGGACGCTGTATATCTGTATATATCTGTATAGAGTCCGGCCACACTGACCACAGCACAGGGAGAGTGGACGCTGTATATCTGTATATATCTGTATAGAGTCCGGCCACACTGACCACAGCACAGGGAGAGTGGACGCTGTATATCTGTATATATCTGTATAGAGTCCGGCCACACTGACCACAGCACAGGGAGAGTGGACGCTGTATATCTGTATATATCTGTATAGAGTCCGGCCACACTGACCACAGCACAGGGAGAGTGGACGCTGTATATCTGTATATATCTGTATAGAGTCCGGCCACACTGACCACAGCACAGGGAGAGTGGACGCTGTATATCTGTATATATCTGTATAGAGTCCGGCCACACTGACCACAGCACAGGGAGAGTGGACGCTGTATATCTGTATATATCTGTATAGAGTCCGGCCACACTGACCACAGCACAGGGAGAGTGGACGCTGTATATCTGTATATATCTGTATAGAGTCCGGCCACACTGACCACAGCACAGGGAGAGTGGACGCTGTATATCTGTATATATCTGTATAGAGTCCGGCCACACTGACCACAGCACAGGGAGAGTGGACGCTGTATATCTGTATATATCTGTATAGAGTCCGGCCACACTGACCACAGCACAGGGAGAGTGGACGCTGTATATCTGTATATATCTGTATAGAGTCCGGCCACACTGACCACAGCACAGGGAGAGTGGACGCTGTATATCTGTATATATCTGTATAGAGTCCGGCCACACTGACCACAGCACAGGGAGAGTGGACGCTGTATATCTGTATATATCTGTATAGAGTCCGGCCACACTGACCACAGCACAGGGAGAGTGGACGCTGTATATCTGTATATATCTGTATAGAGTCCGGCCACACTGACCACAGCACAGGGAGAGTGGACGCTGTATATCTGTATATATCTGTATAGAGTCCGGCCACACTGACCACAGCACAGGGAGAGTGGACGCTGTATATCTGTATATATCTGTATAGAGTCCGGCCACACTGACCACAGCACAGGGAGAGTGGACGCTGTATATCTGTATATATCTGTATAGAGTCCGGCCACACTGACCACAGCACAGGGAGAGTGGACGCTGTATATCTGTATATATCTGTATAGAGTCCGGCCACACTGACCACAGCACAGGGAGAGTGGACGCTGTATATCTGTATATATCTGTATAGAGTCCGGCCACACTGACCACAGCACAGGGAGAGTGGACGCTGTATATCTGTATATATCTGTATAGAGTCCGGCCACACTGACCACAGCACAGGGAGAGTGGACGCTGTATATCTGTATATATCTGTATAGAGTCCGGCCACACTGACCACAGCACAGGGAGAGTGGACGCTGTATATCTGTATATATCTGTATAGAGTCCGGCCACACTGACCACAGCACAGGGAGAGTGGACGCTGTATATCTGTATATATCTGTATAGAGTCCGGCCACACTGACCACAGCACAGGGAGAGTGGACGCTGTATATCTGTATATATCTGTATAGAGTCCGGCCACACTGACCACAGCACAGGGAGAGTGGACGCTGTATATCTGTATATATCTGTATAGAGTCCGGCCACACTGACCACAGCACAGGGAGAGTGGACGCTGTATATCTGTATATATCTGTATAGAGTCCGGCCACACTGACCACAGCACAGGGAGAGTGGACGCTGTATATCTGTATATATCTGTATAGAGTCCGGCCACACTGACCACAGCACAGGGAGAGTGGACGCTGTATATCTGTATATATCTGTATAGAGTCCGGCCACACTGACCACAGCACAGGGAGAGTGGACGCTGTATATCTGTATATATCTGTATAGAGTCCGGCCACACTGACCACAGCACAGGGAGAGTGGACGCTGTATATCTGTATATATCTGTATAGAGTCCGGCCACACTGACCACAGCACAGGGAGAGTGGACGCTGTATATCTGTATATATCTGTATAGAGTCCGGCCACACTGACCACAGCACAGGGAGAGTGGACGCTGTATATCTGTATATATCTGTATAGAGTCCGGCCACACTGACCACAGCACAGGGAGAGTGGACGCTGTATATCTGTATATATCTGTATAGAGTCCGGCCACACTGACCACAGCACAGGGAGAGTGGACGCTGTATATCTGTATATATCTGTATAGAGTCCGGCCACACTGACCACAGCACAGGGAGAGTGGACGCTGTATATCTGTATATATCTGTATAGAGTCCGGCCACACTGACCACAGCACAGGGAGAGTGGACGCTGTATATCTGTATATATCTGTATAGAGTCCGGCCACACTGACCACAGCACAGGGAGAGTGGACGCTGTATATCTGTATATATCTGTATAGAGTCCGGCCACACTGACCACAGCACAGGGAGAGTGGACGCTGTATATCTGTATATATCTGTATAGAGTCCGGCCACACTGACCACAGCACAGGGAGAGTGGACGCTGTATATCTGTATATATCTGTATAGAGTCCGGCCACACTGACCACAGCACAGGGAGAGTGGACGCTGTATATCTGTATATATCTGTATAGAGTCCGGCCACACTGACCACAGCACAGGGAGAGTGGACGCTGTATATCTGTATATATCTGTATAGAGTCCGGCCACACTGACCACAGCACAGGGAGAGTGGACGCTGTATATCTGTATATATCTGTATAGAGTCCGGCCACACTGACCACAGCACAGGGAGAGTGGACGCTGTATATCTGTATATATCTGTATAGAGTCCGGCCACACTGACCACAGCACAGGGAGAGTGGACGCTGTATATCTGTATATATCTGTATAGAGTCCGGCCACACTGACCACAGCACAGGGAGAGTGGACGCTGTATATCTGTATATATCTGTATAGAGTCCGGCCACACTGACCACAGCACAGGGAGAGTGGACGCTGTATATCTGTATATATCTGTATAGAGTCCGGCCACACTGACCACAGCACAGGGAGAGTGGACGCTGTATATCTGTATATATCTGTATAGAGTCCGGCCACACTGACCACAGCACAGGGAGAGTGGACGCTGTATATCTGTATATATCTGTATAGAGTCCGGCCACACTGACCACAGCACAGGGAGAGTGGACGCTGTATATCTGTATATATCTGTATAGAGTCCGGCCACACTGACCACAGCACAGGGAGAGTGGACGCTGTATATCTGTATATATCTGTATAGAGTCCGGCCACACTGACCACAGCACAGGGAGAGTGGACGCTGTATATCTGTATATATCTGTATAGAGTCCGGCCACACTGACCACAGCACAGGGAGAGTGGACGCTGTATATCTGTATATATCTGTATAGAGTCCGGCCACACTGACCACAGCACAGGGAGAGTGGACGCTGTATATCTGTATATATCTGTATAGAGTCCGGCCACACTGACCACAGCACAGGGAGAGTGGACGCTGTATATCTGTATATATCTGTATAGAGTCCGGCCACACTGACCACAGCACAGGGAGAGTGGACGCTGTATATCTGTATATATCTGTATAGAGTCCGGCCACACTGACCACAGCACAGGGAGAGTGGACGCTGTATATCTGTATATATCTGTATAGAGTCCGGCCACACTGACCACAGCACAGGGAGAGTGGACGCTGTATATCTGTATATATCTGTATAGAGTCCGGCCACACTGACCACAGCACAGGGAGAGTGGACGCTGTATATCTGTATATATCTGTATAGAGTCCGGCCACAACTGCACGCGTCACTCACT
>WWET01006298.1:12500-19949 GCA_011038615.1 Limnodynastes dumerilii
TATATATATATATATATATGATGGGGTATACTCGGGAGCTGGAGACATGATGGGGATTACTCGGGAGCTGGAGAGACATGATGGGGAATACTCGGGAGCTGGAGACATGATGGGGAATACTCGAGAGCTGGAGAGACATGATGGGGCATACTCGAGAGCTGGAGAGACATGATGGGGAATACTCGAGAGCTGGAGAGACATGATGGGGAATGCTCAGGAGCTGGAGACATATTGGGGGATACTGAGGAGCTGGAGAGCCATGATGGGGAATGCTGGAGAGCCATGATGGGGAATACTAGGGAGCTGGAGACATGGGGGCTGATCCAGACCTACGGCCGCCGTAACTAGTGCCGTTCTGCGCATGCGCCGGGCAGATGTTGCCCGGCATAGTTGGGGAAACCCTTAACTGTTGCGTAGTTATGGCGAGGGGGGCGTTCCTCACCGTAACTACACAACCGTTATGGAAGGAAGGCGGGGGGGAGGTAAGTAAATGAGGGAGGGCGGGTTAACCAAGTTATGACCCTGTGGCCGGTGTAATTACCTACTGTTTTACGCCGGCTGAAGTTAAGGTAGCCTTCAGCCGGCATAACACTGGGTAATTACACCGGCCACAGAGGGAGTGCGGGCCAGCGTAGCTCTGGATCAGGCCCATGATGAGGAATACTGGGGAGAAACCTTCCCCCCACCCCCCTCAAAATAAATACAAAAAATATATTTAACAGTTCAAAAAGAAAATGCATTATTATCGATGCGCTACAGGTCCAAGCAATAGTTTGGGCATGCTGGTGCTTGTAGTACTTCAGACAAGATAATGTGCTTTCTGTATTGTTAAAATCTTTTTTTAATAAAGAAAAACAGGAAATTGATGTTATTCGTGTTGATAATAAAATAGGAGCAAAACTTCCATGATTGTATTTGTTTTTAGCAATTCTTTAAAGAAAACATGAATATAAAACCAAAACAGGGGTCGGCATTAAACCCAGTGAAGCGTAGAGCGGTGCCCTCGTTAATGCGCAATTCTCTCCTCTCTCAGGATGTTTCAGCTTCTTGAAGGAGAATTTCTCCAATGCCCCGAGCCTGGACATGAGCGCAGCATCGCTGAACATGCTGGTGCGTCTGATGATCGCGCAGGTCCAGGAGTGCATCTTCGAGAAGTTTGTCCTGGAGAACGCCCATAATAACTTCTTCTCTCAGCTCCAGTTGGCGCAGGAAGCGGCCAGAGTAAGCGCGGACGTTCCTCAGACCGCTCCTAGTCATGATGATGTGTTATGTGCTGCACAGTATCTGTCTCTAGTGACCATATAATGCCAATGAAGAGCGTTACCCAAGGCTGCTCACCCTGTGCATTGCATGGAATGGGGGGAGATAGTTATTGATGTAAGTCACACAAGTGGCAGTGTTAGTCGCCCGGTCAGTCGCCTCTGTGTTGGTGGCCAGTATACAATATTATGTTGTGTGGCTGTAGTCTACAAGCAGACGTTTTCTTGGATGGTTGTATTAGGTCTGATAATGATCTAATTTTATTTGATATATTATTTCTGTTATTTTATGTTACTTTGTCCTCCTGTATTTGGGGCCTCTGCTTAGTAGCCTCTCCTCAGCCTGTATCTGCCTCTTGAGTTCCACAATCTTCCACACCTGTCTGCCTCCACCTCTGCTCCTGCCTGTCCTTCCTTTTGCTCTGGATCTTTTGCTCCTATCTATTACGTGTCCTCTGAATCCTCTGCTTCTGTCTTGGCTCCACCTCTGCCTAGGATCTTCTGCTACTTCTATTTCTTTTGCTCCATCTCTGCTCCTGTCTTGCCTCTCCTCTGCTCTGGATCTTCTGCTCCTGTCTTGCCTCTCCTCTGCTCTGGATCTTCTGCTCCTGTCTTTCCTCTCCTCTGCTCTGGATCTTCTGCTCCTGTCTTGCCTCTCCTCTGCTCTGGATCTTCTGCTCCTGTCTGTCTCCTCCTCTGCTCTGGCTCTTTTGCTCCTGTCTGGCCCTTCCTCTGCTTTCAATTTCCTGCTTCTTTCTGGCCGCTCGATTGTTCTGGATCTTCTGCTCTTGTCTGTCTTCTCTTCTTCTCAGGATCTTCTGCTCCTGTCTTGTCTCTCCTCTTATTCTCTGGATCTTCTGCTCCTGTCTGTCCCTTCCTCTGCTCTAGATCTTCTGCTCCTGTCTTGTCTTTCCTTTGCTCTTGATCTTTTGCTCGTGTCTTGGCTCAACTCTGTTCTGGATCTTTTGCTCCTGTCTGGTCCTTCCCCTGCTCTAGATCTTCTTCTTCTCTCTGGCCACTCCACTGTTCTGGATCTACTGCTCCTGTCTGTCTTGGTCTATTCTCTAGATCTTCTACTCCAATCTGGTCCCTCCTCTGCTCTTGATCTTCTGCTCTTGTCTGGTCCATCCCCTGCTCTGGATGTTCTGCTCCTGTCTGCTTTGGATTTCTGCTCATTTCTGGCCTCTCCTCTGCTCTCGTTCTCCTGCACCTGTCTTGCTTTTCCTCTGGTCTGGATCTTCTGCTCTTGTCTTTCCTCTCCTCTGCTCTGAATCTTCTGCTCCTGTCTAGCCCCTCCTCTGCTCTGGATCTTCAGCTCCTGTCTAGCCCCTCCGCTGCTCTTGATCTGCTTCAGTCTGGTCCTTCCTCTGCTTTAGATCTTTTGCTCCTGTCTGCCCTCTCCTCTGCTCTGGATCTTCTGCTCCTGTCTGGCCCTTCTTCTTCTCTGGTTCTTTTGCTCCTGTCTGCCCTCTCCTCTGCTCTGGATCGTCTGCTCCTGTCTGGCCGATCTTCTGCTCCTGGCTGCCCTCTCCTCTGCTCTGGATCTTCTGCTCCTGTCTGGCCCTTTCTCTGCTCTGAATCTTCTGCTCCTGTCTGGCCCTTCCTTTGCTCTGAATCTTCCTCTCCTGTCTAGCCCCTCCTCTGCTCTGGATCTTCTACTCCTGTCTGGCCCTTCCTCTGCTGTGGATCTTCTGCTCCTGTCTGGCCCCTCCTCTGCTCTGGATCTTCTGCTCCTGTCTGGCCCCTCCTCTGCTCTGGATCTTTTGCTCCTGTCTGCCCTCTCCTCTGCTCTGGATCTTCTACTCCTGTCTGGCACTTCCTTTGCTCTGGATCTTCTGCTTCTGTCTGGCCCCTTCTCTGCTCTGGATCTTCTACTCCTGTCTGCCTCCGCCACTTGTATGAGCTTTTTGTTTCCGTAACTCCAGGTGGAAGATGTCTACACTCTTGTATACAGGACCATGATGCACCCTCCCGTGAAAGACTACGTCCCTTACTCCTGGACCACCATGGTCCGTGTAAAAGCTGAACATTTCCATGCGCTGGCGCACTACCACGCTGCTAACGCTCTCTGTGACTTCTCCAGTGAGTAGCTGCATTTAATGTATTTCCTTCCCATGGAGGGCGCTAGTCACCCCCCTACTATCCATAATACACAACTGGACCTTCTTAATGCATAATATTAATCAGACAGAAGCAGCGGGATTGTTATATATTGGACCAGCTGGCCGCTTCTGCATTTGTGAATCCTGGATGGGTCTATATTATGGGCCCTGGAAAGATTATTCGGTAACAGCGTTCCCAGAAAACACAGTGCAGGGCTGAAGTCTAATCCCCCAGCAGTGAGGGGGTTAATGAGGCTGCCATTGTACATGTGACCCCCTCCCCCCTGGAAGTAGTAGCGCCATAAAGCCTATTCTTCCAGTCCCGACACCTCCTTGTATCCGGCACCGCGGCGTAAATCCCCAGATTATCAGACGCAATCTCTTTATGTGAATTCCTGCCTTGGAGCAGGTTATGTAATCACACCGTCGGGGGACAGAGAATAGATACGATTATGTTTAATCACATTATATAAGATCAATAATATTATAATATTAAATCAGATTTTCCAGGGTTACATCAATGAAACAGGAACCATAGATATTTGTCCCTGGGTCCGTGTTCCTTCACTCCCGGGAGGGGTAAAGTCTGTGAGACCCCCTCCTAGTAGATTAGTCTGTAGCAGAGGTCTCAGTGTCTTCTAGGGCAGGGGACAAAGATTAGTTTGGAAGCCTTGGGCTGTATTATGGACCCTGATTAGGACCATCATGCGCTACACTGGGAGATGCCAGCTTCCTCTGGTGTGCAGGGGCAATTATAGCTGACTTGTGTATTGTAATCAATATAGAGTACAGCTTGGGTTAAAGACGTTATGGGGCATAGATGTGACTGGTAAGATCATAACAAGGTTTTTAACATCTGGTCTCATTTTCAGCCTCCCCCGGACAAGAGTTGATTGAGCATGAAAAGGCGCTGTCGCAGTTCCACGTTACACCACCAGAGGGCATCAACATCAGCTTCTTACTGCAAGACCAAGAGGAGCGCAGAAAACTAGGTACTATACATTGTAATTAATAGAGTCCCGAGAAAAAGGAACCTTGGTGCTAGAATGACTGACACCTGGGTGCTAGAATGACTGACACCTGTGTACTGGTAGGTAAGATTCTGTATCTGCCTGCAGGAAGGAGAGCAATGGGTGTATTAACCCTGTGTTTACCTGCAGGAAGAGAGCAATGAGTGTATTAACCCTGTGTCAACCTGCAGAAAGAGAGCAATGGGCTTATTAACCCCGTGTTTACCTGCAGGAAGAGAGTAATGAGTGTATTAACCCTGTGTGTATCTGCAGGAAGAGAGTAATGAGTGTATTAACCCCGTGTGTATCTGCAGGAAGAGAGCAATGGGCATTTTAACCCCGTGTCTACCTGCAGGAAGAGAGCAATGAGTATATTAACCCTGTGTTTACCTGCAGGAAGAGAGCAATGAGTATTAACCCTGTGTGTATCTGCAGGAAGAGAGCAATGGGTGTATTAACCCTGTGTGTACCTGCAGGAAGAGAGCAATGACTGTATTAACCCTGTGTGTATCTGCAGGAAGAGAGCAATGACTGTATTAACCCTGTGTGTACCTGCAGGAAGAGAGCAATGACTGTATTAACCCTGTGTGTACCTGCAGGTAAGGCGCACCTGAAGAAGGCCGTAATGAAGCATGAAGAAGCCATGAGGATCCACGGCCTGTGTAAGATTCTGCGGAAGATGGATATCCTGCAGGAGATCCTGACTGCGGCACACAAGCGCTCGCTCAATAACTACTCTGAGATAGACCATGAGGAGGACTTCTTTGAGACCGGAGAGGCCCCCGACATCCAGCGTAAGGGAGAGTCTTGTTATCTTATACCTACTTCCTAAACAGCAACAAAGCTTACAGAGCAGTAACTGGCCAGTAGATGGCGCCCCTTCCACAAGCCCTTTTTATCCATCGGAGGGGCGGCGTGTCACATGATAGGCGCTCTGCGTGCTGATCCACACAGATTACCTAGTCTGCTGCTATTGGAGGTTCATTAGAGAAAGGGAGTGGTTAGCGGAGCAGTCACATGGATATTGCGGCCCTGCCAGTGGGGAATCCCGATCTCAAATACATCAGACGTTTCACCAGACAGTAGAAGCATTGCATGGTGGTTATAGAGGATTGGAAGGTGAAACGCATTGTCTTAGTCACATGCTCTAAAGATGTTATGTCTTCTCTGTATGGTGTCTCCTTATATCCTATACAGCCAAATCCCAGCAGAAGCCAGAGATCCGGATCCCGGTGTTCTCCAAGGTGAAAGTGAAGGACATTTTCCATCGGCTGGTGAGTGAGTGCTGGAGATCACAGCGATTCCAAATAACAGATCACTAAACCCAGCAGAGGATCCCCGCATTGTACAGCGCACTGACCACTGGGCCTGGCTGAGAGACAACTATTCAATCTGGATAACAGTCTCTGACGGGGCGGCCCCTGAAATGTTATTAGACCCTTCACGCCCCTACAACCTGTATGAGTGATCGTGCCCCGTGTCTCTGTATAGACTGTATGTTGACCTATAGATATAATGCAGCGTTATTGCCCCAGAGACGTTACGGGCTCCTTGGTTTGGTCGTCTTGCAGGGTCCGCTGTCGGTGTTCTCGGCAAAGCACCGGTGGAGGCCGGCGCAGAAGGTCCATCTTTCCCGGGGAGAGGAGGGATTTGGATTCACGCTGAGAGGGGATTCTCCGGTGCTGATCGCTGGAGTTGTTCCTGGAGGCTGCGCAGCTGTACGTATTCTGATTGGATGACGGTCAGGTGACTGTGTTTTTAGTCTGAATAGAACCCGATTACAGCAAACTTTCATTGGATGAAGCTGCTAATAACAGTGTAAAGGAATATATACAAGTCTAGGGGTAGTCCTGGGGTGTCCGAAAATGGGTCATGTGGAATCCAAAACATACGAGGGGGTGTCAGGGAGCCTTGGGTCACCTCTGTGTGTGTGTCACTGACTTATGTGACCTGGGGACATTACTCTGTGACATAATCATGTGACCAGGGGACATTACTCTGTGACAGAATCATGTAACCTGGGGATATTACTCTATGACAGAATCATGTGACCTGAGGACATTACTCTGTGACAGAATCATGTGACCTGGGGACATTACTGTGTGACAGAATCATGTGACCTGTTGGGCATATAAAATGAAGGGTTCGCATTTGGTGATTTAGAGTCCCCCATCCAGGAACATGTTCCCCTGGTGCCCGATGTACTGTATCATCGCTGTGATCAGATTCCGGCCGGTAATCTTATAATAGCCTCTTCCTTTGCTTTGCCGCAGCGGTCTGGCGTGAAGGAGGGCGCTTACATCGTGTCCGTGAACGGTGTGGACTGTAAATGGGCAAAACATTCTGAGGTGGTTCAGCTGCTGAAAGACGCCGGGAAGGAGGGGGTGGACCTCGAGATCGTCGTGTTCCAGAGCACGGACACGCAGAACACGGTAAGCACACGCAGCGGTGTCTGGCACCTTACAGGCGTGAGACGTAAAGGGGAACTTTATTCACCCCATAGGGTATAACATATATAATAATTACACCAGAGATAATCTATCATCTGTAATACACAGCGGTCAAAATGAACAATAATTCATCAGAGAACGGCTATAAAAGTGCAAATAACGTGAGTAAATCCGGGAATATCGCACGTCTTGTGTTATCCTCTTGTCTGCGCATACAGGTCAGGTGTTTATAATGATGGTCAGTTATTCCACTGCTGTGGCACTACAGATCCCAGCCTCACATTGCCGTCTTCTGTATCTATAAGACGGATTCTTCATGAATCTTTTATAAGATTCTGTAACTGGTCAGGAGTTTCCGGTCGCCGGCTTTATAGATGGTGATAGGTTCATGTCATATTGATTGAACCAGAACTTTAATTACAGCAGTTTTTACATCAGATGTAAACCAGCATCTATATAATATAATAATGTCTGACCGTCCCCTCTGTCCTTCCCTCTATATACAGCCGGGGTATAATCTCCCTTCTGTCCCTCCCTCTATATACAGCCGGGGTATAACGTCCCCTCTATACACAGCCAGGGTATAACGTCCCCTCTGTATACAGCCAGGGTATAACGTCCCCTCTGT
>WWET01006298.1:23008-34467 GCA_011038615.1 Limnodynastes dumerilii
AGGATGTCAGCTAGAATCTGATTGGTTGCTATGGGCAACATCTCCACTTTTCCAAACCCGCAGCTTAGTAAATCTGGCCCCAGATCTGTTCTACAATGACTGATGCCCCTTGTATCACCTCACATACAACGTCTTCCCGGTATCTGCCACCACCCAGGATGATTAGAACACAATGCAGCTATCCTGGAGGTCACACCATTATACTTTATCGCTATGATCTCTCCTGTTACCGCCACGCAGGTCTGCCACGTGAATCCGTACGAGCAGAGAGAATCTATTTATTTCTATTTAATATGAAAAGAAATCACTGCTTATATACAGAAATGATAAGGAAATGACTTCCAAAATGCAAACAGTTTCTTGAAACATAAGAGGGTGAAAATGCAGAAAGCAGAAATGATGCAGATACTTCATGTGCTGGGACTGGCCGCAGTTCCCTCAGCTGAGACTATAACGTCACGTCGGACACCTTCTGAAAAGGGTCATTTGTACATTCTGGACCTCAACTTTACCAGCTGCACACCGGGGGCCAAATGAACTAAACTATGTTGCCCATAGCAACCAATCAGATTCTAGCTGACATTTTCTTGTATACAATCGGAATGTGAGAGCTAGAATCTGATTGGTTGCTATGGGCAACATCTCCTCTTTTCCTTTCCCACAGCTTCGTAAATTTAGCCGCAGGAATCTGAGTCTCAGACATTGACCCATGAATCCTTTATTGAGCGTTTAATCATAACAAAAACTTTTTTTCTAGATCCAAATAAAGACTTTCTACAAAAATAACTCGTAAAAATGCAATTCTCTATATAAAAATATCAAATCTTCCCATGACGGGGGTCGTACCTGAGCACAGGAGCTAAACCGGCCAGTAGCAGCGGAGGTGGAGGTGAGAGTCCGCGTGGTACGAGGGTGTGTTGGAAGCACAGATAACCTTGATGGATGGCTGCAGGTTTCTGTGGTCTGATTGGCACAGGGGATAGAGAATGAGGTTTAGGGTTTGGGTTCTTGGGTCCGGATTCACAGTTACGTAGTTTTCATCTAAAGACCCCGCTACGCAATCTACGTACAGAAATGGTATGTACCGCGTGAATAAGGGTCTACACATGTGCAGTAGCTCAATTCTTACAACAACGTACGTAAGACGGAAACTACGTAACTGACTCCGGGCCTTGGTGACTGACATTTATATGGCACTTGCTGGAAAATGTCTCCCCCCAGTTATGATATAACTATAATTCCATTATATTCAGCTAGAAGCTGAGACACATCTTGGAGCAGCTGCACACTGTTGTCACTAGGGGGCAGTGTTGTTCCATGTCACACGTTGCTGTATCGCTGTGGTCGTTATAGACTATTATATATTATACTCCGATGAGGGAGAAGCATTTATTATATATAAAGTATAATATGATTTTCTGCAGCCATAACAATTGAGATTATTTTCCCCTGGTCCCGTTGCTGGGATCTGTCTCATCTGTTGGGTGCAGGGACAAGATTACTGAACCTGGCATCTGTCCAATGGCCAAGGAACTACAGAACGCAGCAGGTCAGGCATGCTGGGAGTTGTAGTTCTACAGCGCCTGGTGTGGCACACAGGACCTACTGTATACTATGTGACCGGTATTTGCCGGTGTGTTTAACATCCGCCTCTGGTCGCCTGTAGACTATTCACTAATAATCATATTGATAATAACAATTACAGTAACTTTTTAGTCTGCATACGGATGATTTTCTACGCTGCGTCCGAATCCATCTAACCAATCAGAAGACTTTCCAGCCCTATAAGACATAAGATCTATTAAGGTTAGGGTCAGGCTGCGGGACAGGGAGGGTTAGGGTCAGGCTGTGGAGAGGGGAGTCATAAGGTTAGGCGGCGGGGAGGGGAGTTTTAGGGTTAGGGTAATGGAAGGGGAGGGTTAGGATAAGGGTTAGGGGTAGGCTTTTGCTCCTGGGAACATTGTTTTCTTCTCCATTTTGGGGTAGAAACAATTGATTTCCAAACCTATTTTCCTATTCTGTGGTTTGAAACGTTTGTACCGGATCATATGCTCATCATCGTTGCGCGTGTGCGTCAGTATAAAGGAGATGTATTCCAATGCCCTGTGCACAGCGCCACAACTTCACAGCCAGCAGTCATGTGACTGCGCCCGGTGCCCGCTGCTTCTCCCGTCTAGACACCTTGGCCCTGAAATCATTTGGCTGAGCCGAGCGTTTAACAAGACGCTAATCATAAAACTGCATTCACTGGAAGCAAGCGGGCATCTATTATTTATACACCCTAATGTGCTGGCCCTGTGTGTGTGTGGGTGGCAGGGCTAATAGTATACCGGGTTGGGGGGGTGGACCTTATATAAATGATCAGTAAAAAACACATGCGACAGGTACGGAATTACGCAAAACATCCTATTTACGCGTTCCGAATGTGAGTCTGCGAATGGTCACATGACCGTTACATATTGGGATGCACTAAAAACAATCCCGGATACCATGCGGGAAGACTTTCCGGGGGAGGGGCGTGAAGACTTATGGTGGGCGGGGGAAGGTATAGAAACGGTCCAATGAGGGTTTGGTTAAGCCCTTACGTGTGATCCTTTATTACACACCAGCACCATTTTACACTGGGCGGGTGCGCAAATGTTAGGGATCTAGGGTACGGAAGTGGCAGAATTTATGATTGCACTATCGCACTTTGCCTCTGCTACGGGGGAGTTAGGATCACGCTATTGCACTTCACATTCTGCTCCAAGCCATGCATGTTTCTTCCTCTAGTCTGTATGCTATGTGAGCGACAGAATATCAGTGTCCCTCCCTGGCCCTTCTCTGCTCCAAGCTATGCATGTTTCTTCCTCTGGTCTGTATTCTGTATGAGTGACAGTATATCCTTGTCCCTCCCTGGCCCTTCTCTGCTCCAAGCTATGCATGTTACTTCCTCTGGTCTGTATGCTGTATGAGTGACAGTATATCCTTGTCCCTCCCTGGCCCTTCTCTGCTCCAAGCTATGCATGTTACTTCCTCTGGTCTGTATGCTGTATGAGTGACAGTATATCCTTGTCCCTTCATGGCTCCTGTCATCTCTGACTCTCCCACACAACAGATCTGAAAACTTCTTTTATTTCTGTCTGGAGTTTATTTTTGCATTGTATTTATATTCTATTCCTTATTTATTCTGACTTGTACTTTTTCTGTTACTTGTGTTGTCTATGTAAGTTTGCCTTTGTACAGCGCTGTGGACACTGTGGCACCTTATAAATGTTAATAATAATAATTACAATGTTTATTTTTTTGTTAATGGAGTCTCAGGGTTTACTGATTGTGTCAACCTTTAAATCAGGACAGTAAGATAAGGACAGCCTTTAGACGCCATGCAGCGGGGACAGAGTTAATAAGCAGATCCAGTGCTTGCAGTTCCACAGAGATGCTGTAGATGGCAGTGTTGGTGTGTCTCTGCTCTCTCTCTTCCTTCCTGTAAATTTATAGTTGGAGTAACATTGTTTCACTGGCAAGGTGTGCCCCTAATCCCCTGTACACCCCGGCGCCCCCTCCTGGCTGTGTTATGGGGAAATACCCATTCTGAATAAATAGAGCATATGTTATATAACATCATCTCCAGACTGTGTGTACTAACAGATATAATTATAATAATAATAACAATACAGGTCGTGGAAACACCAGTGTTCTCCATAGGGTCTTTTAGCCAGGTGCTCCACCCGGCTATTTTAGCTTACCACCCGGCCAGACCTGACCAACACGCTGATTATCCGGCTTTCAGTCCCTGCTGTCCTCCATTGGGCTGTGAAGGCTTTCTGGCACTGCTGTCCTCCATTGGGCTGTAAAGGCTTTCAGTCCCTGCTGTGTCATTGGCATGACCTAAGGTCACATCGGCGTCATTCACACACAAAGGAATAAAGCCATTATATGAGAGGTTTTATAAAGATAGGTTGGGGTCACTACGATAATGTCTGTATGGTATGGCCCTAAGATCTAGTCTGTATTGTTCTGCAGTCTCTAGGATATAGTGTGGATTGTATGGCGGTCACTAGGATGAAGTTAGTATCAGGGCTGGAAGTGAGGGGGTATACGGGGGTATGACATACCGTCACTTCTCCCATTGCTTTAATAAAAAAACCTATAAATCTCCATTCACTTCTGTTATTTCTATATTTTTATACCGCCAGTTCTACATGTCTATATCACCACTTCTAAATTTACACTTCGACCACTGGTTAGTATTGTATGGCAGTCACTTGGATGCAGGTGGGAATTGTACAGCAAAGACTAGGAAGCTGTTTGTATTGTATAGTAGAGACTAGGAAGCTGTATTGTATAGTA
Organism: Limnodynastes dumerilii; assembly: GCA_011038615.1. Taxonomy (NCBI): domain Eukaryota; kingdom Metazoa; phylum Chordata; class Amphibia; order Anura; family Limnodynastidae; genus Limnodynastes; species Limnodynastes dumerilii. The sequence goes on from WWET01006298.1 coordinate 27,341, forward strand.
GAGACTAGGAAGCTGTTTGTATAGTATAGTAGACACTAGGAATCTGTTTGTATTGTATAGTAGAGACTAGAAAGCTGTTTGTGTTGTATAGTAGAGACTAGGAAGATGTGTGTATTGTATAGTAGAGACTAGGAAGCTGTTTGTATTGTATAGTAGAGACTGGGATTTGCTCTCTTTTATTGTTATAAGAATGTGTTCGGTATTTTAAATTGCTCACATGGATACTGTAATGTAGGGTTGTTACTGGTGTTAAATGTTAAATTGTTAAACGGGGGCACAATTTTATAGTTTGCAGGGGGGTGTTGAACACCCCAGCACCGGCCCTGTCTCATTGCCTCCATCTGTAGATCACAAACGACAGAACAAATAGTTAAAGAAAGGCAGATTCTGATGCTGAAAAGCTTAGTTCCCTGTAGTGCAGCAGCAGAGAGGAGCTCCGCAGTGGGAACGGATGTTTGTAGCCTTGTCAAGTATTATTTTTGCAAATATCACCCTGCCGCCACCCAGCTACTATTTACTACCACCCAGCTACTATTTAATACCACCCAGCTACTATGTAATACCACCCAGCTACTATGTAATACCACCCAGCTACTATGCAATACCACCCAGCTACTATGTAATACCACCCAGCTCCTATTTACTACCACCCAGCTACTATTTAATACCACCCAGCTACTATTTAATACCACCCAGCTGACAACATTTCCTGGGGAGAATGCTGAACACCTTTTCCTGCTGTGTCTGAATATACATCCCGCCAGGTAACATGACCCAGAACCAGCCATCTGGTCAGTATAATAATTATACACAGTTGTAAAAGTCCATTCTAGGGGATAATCTAGAGAAAATGCCCACATTTCCCCCAGATTCTGATACCAATGGATCTATTTCGTGCATTGTCTGTATCAGAGGAACACTTTCTGGTTATACTGTAATTCAGAATTGTGCGAGGACACGCCCCCTCGGAACTCTAAATCTCTCCATACAGTTTACATGTCTCCCCTGTGTGACACATGATGTTACCGAGATGGCACTGAGCTCCTGATTCAGCTTCAGAGCCTTTTCTCCGAGAGATCAGACACTGGGCATGAAGGTAACAGAGGTGATCAGACTCAGGGTATATTGGGGGAGAGACATATCAGGGAATCGTGGAGTATAAATCATGTTAATTATAGTGGAAAAGGATTTGGGGTTTTTATTAGTGGTAAAAACACTTTTATATAATACATTCTATGATGTTTTTCAGGTGAATTTATATTACACAGAGAATTATCATTAATATCTCATTTTATTTACTTCATACTATTATAAATACCCAAAAATAAACAATAAATATGAAGATGAGGCTATTTTACGTGATAAATAAGGTATTAGAATATGATGTTGTGTCCTGTCTGTTATATAATATTCTTCCACAGACAACTAAGCAAAGCTCCTCCTGGGAGGAGTATAAAAGACCCTGTCTGACCCCCGACCTGACTGGTGCAGTCTCCAGACCCACACTGTCCATCCCTCCTGACTCATATTAGAGCGTCAGCTCCAGGCAAGGCCCCTCTTTCCCATTCTCTCCTGCCTGTCATTGATGTTGTCAGGAGCTGTGTACAATGCCTGCTATCGTATAAATAGCTTTATATGTGGAGGCAATGACCACTACCCCCATTATACACCCATTATACACCAATTATACGTGTTCTCTGTACAAACGTCCTGAATACTGGCGTTGGGATTGAGGGGAATAAGGAGATTATTACGTGCAGGGTTGTGGGTCACCAATTCGCTAGCTCTGAATCCGGGCCCAATGTCAGAAAGCAAAGTTATTAGTAGATTCATTATTTTACATGCAGGAAATAAACATAATAACACATTTATTTAGAATCTTTTATTTACATTGATATAGTGCCAGCGTCTGATGTACACATTACAATATACACAAACATTGGGAATCAAAGAACACAAGACAGGTCCAGCCAAACAGTATATACGATAGATAGATAGATAGATAGAGAGAGAGAGAGAGAGAGAGATATGAGATAGAGAGAGAGAGAGAGAGATATGAGATAGTGGGCGTTCCCTCTCGGTCACCTCGGGGAGTGGGCGTTCCCTCTCGGTCACCTCGGGGAGTGGGCGTTCCCTCTCGGTCACCTCGGGGAGTGGGCGTTCCCTCTCGGTCACCTCGGGGAGTGGGCGTTCCCTCTCGGTCACCTCGGGGAGTGGGCGTTCCCTCTCGGTCACCTCGGGGAGTGGGCGTTCCCTCTCGGTCACCTCGGGGAGTGGGCGTTCCCTCTCGGTCACCTCGGGGAGTGGGCGTTCCCTCTCGGTCACCTCGGGGAGTGGGCGTTCCCTCTCGGTCACCTCGGGGAGTGGGCGTTCCCTCTCGGTCACCTCGGGGAGTGGGCGTTCCCTCTCGGTCACCTCGGGGAGTGGGCGTTCCCTCTCGGTCACCTCGGGGAGTGGGCGTTCCCTCTCGGTCACCTCGGGGAGTGGGCGTTCCCTCTCGGTCACCTCGGGGAGTGGGCGTTCCCTCTCGGTCACCTCGGGGAGTGGGCGTTCCCTCTCGGTCACCTCGGGGAGTGGGCGTTCCCTCTCGGTCACCTCGGGGAGTGGGCGTTCCCTCTCGGTCACCTCGGGGAGTGGGCGTTCCCTCTCGGTCACCTCGGGGAGTGGGCGTTCCCTCTCGGTCACCTCGGGGAGTGGGCGTTCCCTCTCGGTCACCTCGGGGAGTGGGCGTTCCCTCTCGGTCACCTCGGGGAGTGGGCGTTCCCTCTCGGTCACCTCGGGGAGTGGGCGTTCCCTCTCGGTCACCTCGGGGAGTGGGCGTTCCCTCTCGGTCACCTCGGGGAGTGGGCGTTCCCTCTCGGTCACCTCGGGGAGTGGGCGTTCCCTCTCGGTCACCTCGGGGAGTGGGCGTTCCCTCTCGGTCACCTCGGGGAGTGGGCGTTCCCTCTCGGTCACCTCGGGGAGTGGGCGTTCCCTCTCGGTCACCTCGGGGAGTGGGCGTTCCCTCTCGGTCACCTCGGGGAGTGGGCGTTCCCTCTCGGTCACCTCGGGGAGTGGGCGTTCCCTCTCGGTCACCTCGGGGAGTGGGCGTTCCCTCTCGGTCACCTCGGGGAGTGGGCGTTCCCTCTCGGTCACCTCGGGGAGTGGGCGTTCCCTCTCGGTCACCTCGGGGAGTGGGCGTTCCCTCTCGGTCACCTCGGGGAGTGGGCGTTCCCTCTCGGTCACCTCGGGGAGTGGGCGTTCCCTCTCGGTCACCTCGGGGAGTGGGCGTTCCCTCTCGGTCACCTCGGGGAGTGGGCGTTCCCTCTCGGTCACCTCGGGGAGTGGGCGTTCCCTCTCGGTCACCTCGGGGAGTGGGCGTTCCCTCTCGGTCACCTCGGGGAGTGGGCGTTTCTTCTCATTCTCCTCGTGGAGTGGACGTTCCCTCTCAGTCACCTCAGGTAGTGGGCGTTTCTTCTCATTCTCCTCAGGGAGTGGGCGTTTCCTCTCAGTCATCTCGTGGAGTGGACCTTCCTTCTCAGTCACCTCAGGGAGTGAACGTTCCCTCTCAGTCACCTCAGGTAGTGGGCGTTTCTTCTCATTCTCCTCAGGGAGTGGGCGTTTCCTCTCAGTCATCTCGTGGAGTGGACCTTCCTTCTCAGTCACCTCAGGGAGTGAACGTTCCCTCTCAGTCACCTCAGGTAATGGGCGTTTCTTCTCATTCTCCTCAGGGAGTGGGCGTTTCCTCTCAGTCATCTCGTGGAGTGGACCTTCCTTCTCAGTCACCTCAGGGAGTGGGCGTTCCCATTCAGTCTTCTCGTGGAGTGGGTGTTTCTTCTCATTCTCCTCAGGGAGTGGGCGTTCCCTCTCAGTCACCTCGTGGAGTGGGCGTTTCCTCTTAGTCACCTCAGGGAGTGGGTGTTCCCTCTTCTGAGTACCCAGGAATTTCTGTGCACTTGGGTCGGGCAGGAAGCCTCTGGCTGTCAGATGCTGACCGGCGCACACAGGAATGTTTACAATGTGAATGCGTGGGTGGCTGTAGACCGTGGCCCTGCATTTGTGGCCCCTCTCCTCTCCGCTAATTGCTTTACTGACTCCCTCATCCCATAAAGTCCTGTTGAATATCCTCACTTCAAAGATCACTGAGACGTTCCCCACATTTCACACCTGACCCCACTCCATCCTTCCTCTCACTCACACACTCCTCATCCAACCATCTCCTTGGCTCCAAGTCTTCTCCCGTGCTGCCTCCTCCTCTGGAGCTCTCTTCCCCTGACTCCCCAGACTATCAACCTGCCTGCAAAATAGTAAACTTGTCGTGTTTCATACTTATGTGAGGAGTGCAAATTATTATTATTTTTATTATCAGCTAACACGATTGCTGGTGACCAGTCCTGTTTCATGCTAATATGAAGAGTAAAAACAACAACAATAATATAATAATAATATTATTCATTATTATTATTATTATTATCCTGAATAATGTCATCGTTCCCGGGGCCGCTCCTGTTTCTTCTGAGCGCGTCTCGGAGGAGGATGAGGAGGAGAAGCTTTCAGGAGTCTCTGGTGAGGTGACTCCACCGTCTACCACATCTCTCCCACAGCTGGAGCTTCAATTACATTGGGAAATCCATATTTTAATAGGACTTTCACCTCCGCTCCCTCTTGGGCTATTAAGGCGGTTATTTTAGAGTTAAGTAAAGAAGTAGCGGGAGGTAATAAGCGTAAGAGGCTGCTGCTGTCATAATATGTTCTCTTTATTAAACATTCAGCATCCATTCCCTTCCGCTGCCGTTCTGTCCCTCCATTAAAGAGCAGACAGTGCTGAGCGGCCATAATGACCGCGGGAATCTCCTCATTTGTCCTGGGAATTACACATTCTTCCTTCTTACAAAAACAGGACGGTCTATCAACAGATCACTACTGGGATCCGTCCGCAGATCACTATCGGGATCCATCCGCAGATCGCTGCCGGGATCCATCCGCAGATCGCTGCCGGGATCCATCCGCAGATCGCTGCCGGGATCCGTCAGCAGATCACTGCCGGGATCCGTCCGCAGATCACTATCGGGATCTATGAGCAGATCACTGTCATGTCTGGGCCCAAAACTGACAGTGATCTGATGATATATCCTGACAGTGATCTGTAATAGACCCGTCAGTGATCTGTAATAGACCCATCAGTGATCTGTAATAGACCCGTCAGTGATCTGTAATAGACCCATCAGTGATGTGCTGTCATGTCTGAGCCCAGAACCAGGGTCTTGGTACCTCCGGGCCAAAACAAACGCCTGCGGGAAGGGGAGGGTTAGAGTAAGGGGAGGGATAAGGTTATTCTATGGAGAGGGAAGAGTTGAGGTTAAGGGAGTATTAAGGTTAGGCTGTGGAGAGGGGAGGGTTGAGGTTAGGCAGTGGAAAGGGGAGGGTTGAGGTTAGGCTGTGGAGAGGAGAGGGTTAGGGTTAGGGGAGAAGGGTTAAGATTAGGTTGTGGAGAGGAGAGGGATGAGGTTAAGGGAGAGTTTAGGTTAGGTTGTGGATAGGGGAGGGTTAGGGTAAGAGGAGGGTTAAGGTTAGGCTGTGGAGAGGAGAGGGTTGAGGATAGGCTTTGGAGAGGAGAGGCTTGAGCTTAAGGGAGGGCTAAGATTAGGTTGTGGAGAGGAGAGGGATGAGGTTAAGGGAGGGTTAAGATTAGGTTGTGGAGAGGGGAGGGTTGAGGTTAAGGGAGTATTAATGTTAGGCTGTGGAGAGGAGAGGGTTGAGGTTAATGGAGAGTTAAGGTTAGGCTGGAGAAAAGAAGGTTGAGGCTAAGGGAGAGTTAAGGTTAGGCTGTGGAGAGGAGAGGGTTGAGATTAAGGGAGGGTTAAGTTTAGGCTGTGGAGAGGAGAGGGTTGAGGTTAAGGAAGGACTAAGGTTAGGCTGTGGAGAGGGGAGGGTTAGGGTAAGGGGAATGTTAAGGTTAGGCTGTGGAGAGGAGAGGGTTGAGCTTAGGGGAGGGTTAAGGATAGGCTTTGGAGAGGAGAGGGTTGAGGTTAAGGGAGAGTTAAGGCTAGGCTGGAGAGAAGAAGGTTGAGGTTAAGGGAGAGTTAAGGTTAGGCTGTTGAGAGGAGAGGGTTGAGGTTAAGGGAGAGTTAAGGTTAGGCTGGAGAGAAGAAGATTGAGGTTAAGGGAGAGTTAAGGTTAGGCTGTGGAGAGGAGAGGGTTAAGTTTAGGCTGTGGAGAGGAGAGGGTTGAGGTTAAGGAAGGACTAAGGTTAGGCTGTGGAGAGGGGGAGGGTTAGGGTAAGGGGAATGTTAAGGTTAGGCTGTGGAGAGGAAAGGGTTGAGCTTAGGGGAGGGTTAAGGATAGGCTTTGGAGAGGAGAGGGCTGAGGTTAAGGGATGGTTAAGGTTAGGCTGTGGAGAGGGTTGAGCTTAAGGCACGGTTAAGGTTAGGTTGTGGAGAGGAGAGAGTTGAGGTTAAGGGAGTATTAAGGTTAGGCTGTGGAGAGGGGAGGGTTGAGCTTAGCAGAGGGATAAGGTTAGGTTGTGGGACAAGGATGGTTAAGGTAAGGATGACACCGTCTCTCTGGAAAGTGCCAAAAAAACGATGGTAATTACGGTATATTCCCTATATGCGAAAAATATCCTGACTAGTAAGTAATTGGTGCCGGGATTTCATACGAATTTCTTGGGCGGAATATGACAAACACCGTTTTTTCGACAGGTAACTTTCCTTCATCCTAACCCTAACTCTAACCAACCTTGTCCCACAAACTAACCTTCTCCTTACCCTAACTTCAACCCCCTATCCTCCACAGCCTAACCTTAGCCCTCACCGTACCCTAACCTTAACCCTCCCTTCTCTACAGCCTAACCTTAATCCTCCTCTTACCCCAACCTTAACCCTCCCTTCTCTACAGCCTAACCTTATCCCTCCCCTAGCCTCAACCCTCCCCTCTCCACAGCCTAACTTTATCACTCCCCTTACCCTAACCTCAACCCTCCCCTCTCCACAGCCTAACCTTAGCCCTCACCTTACCCTAACCTTAACCCTCCCCTTGCCCTAACCTCAACCCTTTCCTCTCCACGGCCTAACCTTAGCCGTCACCTTACCCTAACCTTAACCCTCCCCTCTCAACAGCCGAACTTTAGCCCTCAGCTTACCCTAACC
>WWET01006298.1:40709-53536 GCA_011038615.1 Limnodynastes dumerilii
GTGATAAATAACAGTGTGATAGTAAAGCTGGTCAGTGTCTGTGTAATAATATAATAATAATAATATAATAGTATTAGAGATGAGAGGTAATAAATAACAGTGTAATAGTAACGCTGGTCAGTGTCTGTTTGCAATTAGGAAAAGCAGAGTATTCTCCAGGCATGAATGAGTAACATTACTGTAATATTCATCATGGTTTTACCCAGGTGTAACTTTCCACCTGATTTCCTCTTACGTTAATGCTCGGGATCCTGTCTGGGGATCTCTTGGACGCTCTCTTCCTCTGTCTCTTGCAGTGTCTCTCGGTTCTCCCCTCGTTCTCTGGGTGACACCCAGGCAGGGCGATGGGGCAATAGGGCGAGGGGACGAGGGGACATTCATCAAGAGGCCGATGATTAGAGAAGTGTGGAGTGGGGCAGGGACGGGCTGGGCTGCTCTTAATGTATTCACATCGCATTCACTCAGTCAATATACAGAGTGTGAGACGGTGACAGGCGCTCGGATTATTGTAAAGGAAAGCGCACGCTCATTACTCACTGTAATGGCCGCTCTGACATTCATACGCTAAGACGTCGCAGCCGCAGGATAGATGACTACAGACGATGAGGATTAACTCCCGGAGCCTGAACATCACCCTGGAGGTATTGATAAACCAGGAGCAGGCGCGAAGGTGGAATCCATCGGACGGCGCGAGATGTGCCACACGTTCATCAGAGATGCGATTCCTGTACTGTATATACCCCCAGTGCTCCCGTCTCAGGTCAGCCCCTGCCATCAGGAGTGTGAGTCCCCATTGCGAAAGGTCCGATCGCTCCCAAACTTCCTGGAATAGCGATTGCTAATGTCTCAGAGAGGCACCGAAAGGTAAGTAACTATCCCCTACCCACTCCTTAACCCGCACCCTAACCCTAACCCTAAACCACTCCTTAACCCGCACCCTAACCCTAACCCCAACCCACTCCTTAACCCGCATCCTAACCCTAACCCACTCCTTAACCCGCACCCTAACCCTAACCCCAACCCCAACCCACTCCTTAACCCGCACCCTAACCCTAACCCCAACCCCAACCCACTCCTTAACCCGCACCCTAACCCTAACCCCAACCCCAACCCACTCCTTAACCCGCACCCTAACCCTAACCCCAACCCCAACCCACTCCTTAACCCGCACCCTAACCCTAACCCCAACCCCAACCCACTCCTTAACCCGCACCCTAACCCTAACCCCAACCCCAACCCACTCCTTAACCCGCACCCTAACCCTAACCCCAACCCCAACCCACTCCTTAACCCGCACCCTAACCCTAACCCCAACCCCAACCCACTCCTTAACCCGCACCCTAACCCTAACCCCAACCCCAACCCACTCCTTAACCCGCACCCTAACCCTAACCCCAACCCCAACCCACTCCTTAACCCGCACCCTAACCCTAACCCCAACCCCAACCCACTCCTTAACCCGCACCCTAACCCTAACCCCAACCCCAACCCACTCCTTAACCCGCACCCTAACCCTAACCCCAACCCCAACCCACTCCTTAACCCGCACCCTAACCCTAACCCCAACCCCAACCCACTCCTTAACCCGCACCCTAACCCTAACCCCAACCCCAACCCACTCCTTAACCCGCACCCTAACCCTAACCCCAACCCCAACCCACTCCTTAACCCGCACCCTAACCCTAACCCCAACCCCAACCCACTCCTTAACCCGCACCCTAACCCTAACCCCAACCCCAACCCACTCCTTAACCCGCACCCTAACCCTAACCCCAACCCCAACCCACTCCTTAACCCGCACCCTAACCCTAACCCCAACCCCAACCCACTCCTTAACCCGCACCCTAACCCTAACCCCAACCCCAACCCACTCCTTAACCCGCACCCTAACCCTAACCCCTAACCCTAAGTCTCCCCTCCCCTTACCCTAAGTCTCCCCCTCCCTGCAGCCTAACACTAAGTCTCCCCTCCCCGCAGCCTAACCCTAAGTCTCCCCTAACCCTAAGTCTCCCCTCCCCGCAGCCTGACACCTCTCCGGTGGTCCGGTGGCGGCGGCACTTCCGAAGCTGATCGCATACTCACCCATTCATAAAAGTAATCTGCGATGATGCTCATTCAAAGTAGGCGCAGCCGAAAAGCAACTTTCCCCTGTCCCTGTTTCACAATGAGACACATCACAGCGGGGACTCACAACGTGCTATCACACCCTGCTCTCATCAGACAAGTGACCTCTGCCCCATCACACCGGGCACCGGGGGAATGAACCCGGCATCTCCCACATCCTCACCTTAACCTTTCATTTTTCCCACAGCCTAACCCTAACCTCCATCTATTACCCTGACCCTGTATCTCCCACAGTCTGACCCTAACCTCCATCTATTACCCTGACCCTGTATCTCCCACAGCCTAACCCTAACCTCCATCTATTACCCTGACCCTGTATCTCCCACAGCCTGACCCTAACCATCAACCCCAACCCTCCGCTTATATGTCCTGTATATGTCCCTTATATGTTATATGTCCGGTATATGTCCCGTGTATGTGGCAGCCTGACCCTTACGGTACTTATGTAACAAGTACTCTGGTTCCCGCCAATAATAAACAGTGAAATTGCTTTCATACACATTATCAGGCGCATTCACCTGCCAGCCGATCTAAGCGCCAACTGCATCCCTCCCAAGCACACAGGAGCGCCAGTATCTACACTCTTGGCACACAGGAGCGCCGGTATCTATACTCTTGGCACACAGGAGCGCCGGTATCTATACTCTTGGCACACAGGAGCGCCAGTATCTACACTCTTGGCACACAGGAGCGCCAGTATCTATACTCTTGGCACACAGGAGCGCCGGTATCTATACTCTTGGCACACAGGAGCGCCGGCATCTATACTCTTGGCACACAGGAGCGCCCCGCTATGACATCACGTCCCCCCTGATAAGGAGTTCACCAGTATGACATCATATCACCCTGATAAGGAGATCACCGCTATGACATCACGTCCCCCCTGATAAGGAGTTCACCAGTATGACATCATATCACCCTGATAAGGAGATCACCGCTATGACATCACGTCCCCCCTGATAAGGAGTTCACCAGTATGACATCATATCACCCTGATAAGGAGATCACCGCTATGACATCACGTCCCCCCTGATAAGGAGTTCACCAGTATGACATCATATCACCCTGATAAGGAGATCACCGCTATGACATCACGTCCCCCCTGATAAGGAGTTCACCAGTATGACATCATATCACCCTGATAAGGAGATCACCGCTATGACATCACGTCCCCCCTGATAAGGAGTTCACCAGTATGACATCATATCACCCTGATAAGGAGATCACCGCTATGACATCACGTCCCCCCTGATAAGGAGTTCACCAGTATGACATCATATCACCCTGATAAGGAGATCACCGCTATGACATCACGTCCCCCCTGATAAGGAGTTCACCAGTATGACATCATATCACCCTGATAAGGAGATCACCGCTATGACATCACGTCCCCCCTGATAAGGAGTTCACCAGTATGACATCATATCACCCTGATAAGGAGATCACCGCTATGACATCACGTCCCCCCTGATAAGGAGTTCACCAGTATGACATCATATCACCCTGATAAGGAGATCACCGCTATGACATCACGTCCCCCCTGATAAGGAGTTCACCAGTATGACATCATATCACCCTGATAAGGAGATCACCGCTATGACATCACGTCCCCCCTGATAAGGAGTTCACCAGTATGACATCATATCACCCTGATAAGGAGATCACCGCTATGACATCACGTCCCCCCTGATAAGGAGTTCACCAGTATGACATCATATCACCCTGATAAGGAGATCACCGCTATGACATCACGTCCCCCCTGATAAGGAGTTCACCAGTATGACATCATATCACCCTGATAAGGAGATCACCGCTATGACATCACGTCCCCCCTGATAAGGAGTTCACCAGTATGACATCATATCACCCTGATAAGGAGATCACCGCTATGACATCACGTCCCCCCTGATAAGGAGATCATCGCTATGACATCACCTCGCCCTGATAAGGAGATCACCGCTATGACATCACGTCCCCCCTGATAAGGAGATCACCGCTATGACATCACATCCCCCCTGATAAGGAGATCATCGCTATGACATCACGTCCCCCCTGCTAAGGAGATCACCGCTATGATATCACGTCCCCCCTGATAAGGAGACCACCGCTATGACATCATGTCCCCCCTGATAAGGAGATCGCCGCTATGACATCATGTCCCCCCTGATAAGGAGATCACAGCTATGACATCACGTTCCCTCTGATAAGATCACCGCTATGACATCACTTCCTCTGATAAGGAGATCACAGCTATGACATCACATCCCATCTGATAAGGAGATCACAGCTATGACATCACGTTCCCTCTTATAAGATCACCGCTATGACATCATGTCCCCCCTGATGAGGAGATCACCGCTATGACATCATGTCCCCCCTGATAAGGAGATCACCGCTATGACATCATGTCCCCCCTGATAAGGAGATCACTGCTATGACATCCCGTCCCCCCTGATAAGGAGATCACCGCTATGACATCACGTCCCCCATTATAAGGAGATCACCGATATGACATCACGTCCCCCTGATAAGGAGATCACTGCTATGACATCACGTCCCCCTGATAAGGAGATCACCGCTATGACATCACATCCCCCTGATAAGGAGATCACTGCTATGACATCACCGCCCCCTGATAGATAAGGAGATCACTGCTATGACATCACATCCCCCATGATAAGGAGATCACCGCTATGACATCACGCCCCCCTGATAAGGAGATCACCGCTATGACATCATGTCCCCCCTGATAAGGAGATCACCGCTATAACATCCCGTCCCCCTGATAAGGAGATCACCGCTATGACATAACATCCCTTCTGATAAGGAGGTCTCAGCTATGACATAACATCCCTTCTGATAAGGAGGTCTCAGCTATGACATCACGTCTCCTCTGATAAGATCACTGCTATGACATCATGTCCCCCCTGATAAGGAGATCACCGCTATGACATCATGTCCCCCCTGATAAGGAGATCACCGCTATGACATCACGTCGCCTCTCATAATGACATCGCAGCTATGACGTCACATTTTTTATTACTGTCTATATGACATATTTGAGCCCATTACTCCAGCATTTGCAATGTGTTTGAAGCATGAAACTGTAACACATGGGCAGAAACAGGAGGTAGAGCGTCAGCTCCTGGGACTTAGACATAAACAGCGCTTATTTCTGTCTGTGTTCGGCTCTGAGTTCGGGTGCGCTCGCTTTGGCCCCGCCCTTACTGTACATTGACTATGCCCCTCCCCCTTCCCTCCCTCAGAACGCAAACCACTGCAGCTGGAGTTGCGCTGAGATCCGTCTGGGCCGTGACTGCGCGGTCTTCCGTTCTGAGCATGTGCAGTAGCAAATCGCACAAAGAAGCGCCACGTCAGCTGGTGAACCTCCGCCTCCGGATCCGGACCACTGACGCCATGGTTTTGGATGCCATTTTTATACCCATCCAGCAATGTTCATCCATCAAGCTCTTCAGTTCTGATGATACTTCCGCTGCACTAATAATTACATGACATTAAAGAGAGATTACTGTCAGTGTCTTGTGTATGTACTAAGCCTGACACAACGGTGTTACAGGACAAGCTCTCCCACAGGTGACAGGTCCTTTACATCAAGGACTATGATCAATATTGCAATTAATATCGTGGTTCTCGCTGTTTTACTCTTGTAATGAATAAATGGAACAGATTCCTGACTATTGGGCTACTTTCTTCTACTTATTTTTCATTGTTATTTGTTTATTAACACTGGGATTTGTAGCAATACCCTCTCTATGGGAGCTTCATGATTCATTCATGTTGTTTATTCTCATTGGACTCAGTGGAGACCCAGAGAGCCCATTAACGAGGATTCTTGTCCTCCGACCGCTCCTGGGGGTCCATACATTAGCTATGAGAGCAGAGATTATGTCAGATTCCTTGATGATCATCCTCAGGGCCCCTGAGCTGGGATGAAGCGCGATCCGATCTATTTACTTGTCTGTAATACAGGGAGAGGTGAAATCTATGGACAAGGGGCCGGATCGCGAGCTAAGCACGTTAACGCATTTACGCTAGCCGCTGGCGTAAAATCACTGATTTGTATTTACTGCGCATGCACCCAGCACGCCACGCAACGCTGAACGTACGTATCATCAGCGTAACTACGAACGAAGGGGCGGAGGCATCAATGCCACACCCGTAATTGCGCTTTTGTAGGCGGTGGAAGACATTGGACAGTATGGGCCGGGTTAGGCCATCAGTAAATCCATTACGTACGTCAGTACTTACACTGTTAAGGTAGGGTTTGGGCAGCGTAAAATGACCAAAGTGCGTATGAGCCAGAGGAGCGCCTAGAAAATACGCTACGTGATGAAATGTAACTAGGCCGTAGGTCTGGCTTTACCCCAGGGCCTCTTACAGCTCCAGTCACTGGGCTGGAAAACTATTTGTGTGAAAACATGGCTAACGCGTTTCTCAAACTATAAAATAGTGCTCAGGTGTTGCCTGATTTTGAGCATTGAGTCTTGTGCCTGCACAGGGCTGGAAGCAAGTAGGAGGAGCCTGAGTATGGATGGGTGGGACTGGGAGGAGCCAGACGGGACCACTGCCCGATAGAATCTGTCAGAGGACGACAGCTTAAAGCAGCGCTCAGCGCTCCACGTATGATATACAGATACAGATATTCTATACTAATATACATAGAGGGGCGAGCGCTGGTTTACTCTGCTTACAGGGCAGTGGGAGTGGCTGTCACGGGGCCCCTCCTCTCCACTTTGCGCTTTTCCCCGTCTTCGCGGTCTTCGAGGTCGCGGCCCTTGGTGACTTACGCTGCCATAAGGCGGCCTTCATTCACTGCGGCTGACTTGCACGCAATCGCGTCACAAACTATATATAAAACGTTTAACTTAAAACATTCGAAAACGAAAGTTTTAAGTAAATAAGAATTCCAGCGTAATAAACACGTCTCTCATTCTGTCGCTATTTCAGGTCCGCAGACCTGGTGACCCGCAGGCCCGGCTGGTGCAGCATTACTGTGTCCAAAAGCTTGCAATTCATTTACCACACCAGGAGACAGCCGTGAACTTCTAGCACATTATCACTCCTGCATTATTAATGGCGGCTTTCACGTCTATATCCCTGCATTACTCCTCCATTGTCTGTATGTTAATCTCGCTCAGAGTGCGGGGCAATTGACGGGTAAAATGTCCGGTTGTTTGTATTTATTTACTTAAATAACGTATTTGGCAACGGTTCAAGTGATTAAAGTGAGCGGAACGCGATGAGCAGAGTACTGTTTAAATCACACATAACAATTTCTGGAACAGCTACTTAGAGTCATGTGACGCGTCTTGGCACGCTGCGCCGCTGGCCATTCTCATAATGTGTTTTTTACATTGACGGTTTAGGTCATGTGTCTGAGAGCTGATGATGGATCTCGTCCAGTGTCCGGGGAGATTTTAAAGAGTTACTGGCAGAGCGAGAAGACGCCGAGACCTTAACTGAAGAAGCAGAGAAACGCGTTGGTTCTGTCACTGCTCTGGAAAAGCGCTATTTCTACCAGCACTGGTGGTTGGCGGTGTCCTGCTACCAGTCTTACCATGTTCCACCAGTCCCGCTTAGAATATGACCCAACCCTACGACACAGCAGCCGGGATTGTGCATCAGCGTCGGCTCTTTCTTAGACCACTCTGGGCCTCAGGTGCAGTTATACCAGGGGGGCTGACAATGTGAAACGCGTCGTCAGATTTAGAGTTGGGAATGGGCCGCTAACTAGTTCAACTCTTACACTCTGTCTTATGTTTAGCCGGGGATGGTGGGGAGGAGCCATTCTCCGTGTGTAGTTATCTCCTCACGGTAAGATAAGGAAGCCCTATGATACTCGTAAGTGACAAAAGGTACCTAAAAACGGGGGTGGGTTAGGTGTTGAACAAGTGAGTGAGGTGCCGAGATGTCCACAACTAACTCTCTCTTAAGTGTGAATATGGTGATGATAATAATAATGATAATAATAATAATAATAATAATGATGATAATAATAATGATAATAATAATGATAAATAATAATGATGATAATAATGATAATAATGATGATGATAATAATAATAATAATAATAGTAATAATAATAATAATAGTAATAATAATAATAGTAATAAAAATAATAATGATAATAATAATAATAATAATAATGATAATAGTAATAATAATAATAATAATAATAGTAATAATAATAATAATAGTAATAATAATAATAGTAATAAAAATAATAATGATAATAATAATAATAATAATAATGATAATAGTAATAATAATAATAATAATAATAGTAATAATAATAATGATAATAATAATAATGATAATAAAAATTACTTTTCTTCTACCAAATCTACTGTATAACTACCAGCGTTTTTTTCATTGGTATAAGATTAATGTCGTGACATCACCGCGATTCCAGTAACCTCGACCAGTAATTAAAAATCTTATCAGGAATTTCTCAATTCATTTTACTCCACAATTTATCTCTCTGCGGAGAAATAAACCTCCGGCTAAGATATTACAGGTCTCGTTACCTCCAGCCCAAAAGAGTTTCCTATATATTAAATTCCCGCGAGGTGACGGGACAGGAAGCGGCGGCGGCATTAAGTCCTTCAGTATTGATCTAGGCGGCGCGGTGAGGTCAGGAGAACTGCAGGGAGGATGGGAAGAGGCGAGGAAAGGGCTGGACGCCGTAAAAGAAACTTTTATGTTCATCTAAGTGACTTTAGCGAATCCTCCTAATGAGACTCCGCGGTGCATGAAGGGTCCGCTCAGACCAGAGCCGGAGGAGAAGGATCTTTCCTGAGCTCTATATAAATAACATTTACATAACTTTCCCGTCCGGCGTTTCCCAGGGCATTTCCTTCTCCGGCGCTGTCTGGATCGTCGTGATTCATCTCCGTTACGCATGCACGGCGCTGCTCACACATGCGCAGGAGGAAGGAAGTCTGAAGGTCCTGAGAGCGCTGGAGGAGGAGCCTGCAACTGCTCACCTGGGGATCAAGAGGAACAGGTGATTGGATGAGGAGAGAAGACGGGTCAAGAGGAACAGGTGATTGGATGAGGAGAGAAGACCGGTCAAGAGGAACAGGTGATTGGATGAGCAGAGAAGACAGGTCAAGAGGAACAGGTGATTGGATGAGGAGAGAAGACGGATCAAGAGGAACAGGTGATTGGATGAGCAGAGAAGACGGGTCAAGAGGAACAGGTGATTAGATGAGGAGAGAAGACGGGTCAAGAGGAACAGGTGATTGAATGAGCAGAGAAGACGGGTCAAGAGGAACAGGTGATTGGATGAGGAGAGAAGACGGGTCAAGAGGAAAAGGTGATTGGATGAGGAGAGAAGACGGGTCAAGAGGAACAGGTGATTGGATGAGGAGAGAAGACAGGTCAAGAGGAACAGGTGATTGGATGAGGAGAGAAGACAGGTGGGGGAGGTGCTGAACTAATATCAAAGAAGGAGCAAATATGCCCCTCGGCAAACCACGATGCAAGGGGGGCAAATTCATCACGTTTGCCAGCTCTCCCTTAATATCCGGGAGGCTCCCTAATGAGCCCAGCGACAGGGGAAAAGGAGGACAGCTGTGAGGGGCCCCGAGGTTCAGAAGGACCCCTGCAATCCACTGCTGCAGACACTATTCAGGAGGGATGGGGGCCTGCGAGTGTGACCTCCCTGAAGAGCGAGGGCAGGTGTATACACTGGGAAAGGGTGAGGAATATCCCTCCTTTGAGGAGGTAGAGGTAACACCATCCAGCAATGTAACCCAGGGCTGCCGACCTTTCAAAGCTTCCATAGATGCCTGCAAGAGGGCGGGGTTTACTGACGCAATTTATGCAAATCCTGCCAGAAGCCCCGCCCCTGGCTATCAATGCCCTTTTTCATAGTTTTAATAGGGACAGAAGGGAACATCATCAAGTCCCATCCTCTCCCGAATAATTCTAGGGGCCGGATTTAATAAGCTGTGGGTTTGGAAAAGTGGAGATATTGCCCATAGCAACCAATCATATTGTAGCTGACGTTCTCTAGTATATAACAGAAAAGTGAGAGCTAGAATCTGATTGGTTGCTATGGGCAACATCTCCACTTTCTAAACCAGCAGTTTAGAAAACATGGCCCTAGAAATACTAGTGTTTCCAGACTGGGGGACTGGACTTCAGACTGTCCAAATTTCGGGAGTCTCCCGGATATCCCAGGAGAGTCGGCAGCCCTGCTATAAACATGAGCGGGATAAATATAAGGATATCCGAAATCTCACACTAAATGAGGGTAAATGGGCTCTGGGGTCAGTAAAGATTTAAATAAACCATTGGGAAGACTGAATGGGCCATGCAGGTGATCTCCCCGACTCCCTGAAGTGCTGGCAATCTCCCTGATGTTGATTCGGTTCCTGAAGCCATTGCGGAATTTAGAAATTGTGTCCTTTTCCCTGCATTGAGGCCTATGGAGGCGGCCATGATACTGAGAGGATTTATTCACTGACAATGGGGCAGATCCTGAACTACGTATTTCCGCAAATTTACGTGTGGCGGACACGTAAATTCGCAGATTTGTACGCACTGCGCATGCGTACCGCAGAAAATACGCACATTCACGTAGCGTATTTTCAAACGTATGGAGATTTCACGTATTGCTAACGTAAATACTTACGTGTGGGCGTGCCAAATTTACGTTAGTGACCAATACGTGCGTTTTACGTGAAGTAGGCAGGGGGTGGTATTTAAAGTGTACAGTATGGGCGTGCTAAGCTGCGTACGTTCGCGTAGTCTGTACGCCCGTTAGCGGACGTATTCTGTTACGTTAGGAAAAGTTAAGGTAGGGTTTGGGTCGCGTAATTTGAGAAAATACGTCCGTGCAAGGGGTGTGCCGTGGGGAGTGTATTGACCTTACGTGTACGAAAATACGCACCGCTAAAATACGTACGCACACACGTTGTTCTGGATCTACCCCAATGTAACGATCAATAAATACAGATGCCGCCATTATTATTGACAAATCATTTTCCTGCCAGCGCTAGACACACCCAGGGGTGGGGCTATTCACAGGACGCACCCCTTTGGTGTATGGACTTGTCCCTTTGGCGGCACAGGACGCACCCCTTTGGTGTATGGACTTGTCCCTTTGGCGGCACAGGACGCTCCCCTTTGGTATCACGATCTGATATAGGTTACAATAGTTGGCTCCCATGAAATTCATGACGTCTTGTTGTACTTTGCTTTTGTTTATAGCACATAAATGCCGCCATTACTGTTATTATAACTGAACTAGAGAACCTCCCGGGTGGTTTTGCCCAGGGGTACATTTACACCCGTTGTCACACCCGGATCAGCCTCCGTGTATTTCCTGGTGTCTTAGGACAAGGCAGCTGTACAGAGAGCTTACAATCTAAAGATGCATCAATAGACTGCAGACCCCCTCCAATGGCCGCCCCCAGACCCTTAGAGTCCAGTCTCTGGGGTGCCTGTCCCCCCATCGCATGGCAGAGCAGGGGTTAAGGAGGTGCGGCGGCTGTGGGAATTTCATCATAAACGCTATGAATCCAGTAAAAGTGCTCACATGCAGAAATGTATTGATCCTGACCTGGACGCCATGCGTGTAAAGCTCCCGGGACGCGGCCACATTTGGAAATTAATTAGATAATTGATTTTGATTACACTTGAAGCTGCGAGTGGAGTGTTGTGGGGAGGTCATAACCCTGGGTTCTCATCCCTGGAGTGGCTGGACGGCCGGTAAGACCACTCCTCCATTGATCGGCGAATTCGGAGATGACCTCCGAGGCGATGGTGGAAGAGACAAATTAAAAGCTCTCGTTAATTCCGGGGAAGAAAGTTGTCAACTTTTAAGAGGTTATTATTTTTATTTTATTGCCGTCGGTGGACAAAAGAGACTCCTCTGTAACAAAGAGCGCGCTGTGCTGGGTGCGGGAGGGAAACCGTTGCGTGAGATGCGTCAGAATGCGTGGTTGCGCTGAGATCGCAGTGATACAGTTCTCCAGTTTCGCACATTGCAATGGATCCAGAATGACGTCATTCAAGATGTGCGTAAAACGCATGGGAACGCACTACGATAGATTCTGGGTTATGCACAGTAAACCTGCGCGGTGTTTAGAAATGGTACGTAGATAGCGGAAATAAGCTACGGCGAATGCGTCGTAGCTCAATTCTTTAAACAACGCACGTAAGACGAAAACGACGTAACTGTGAATGTGAACCGATGACCCGCCATGTGTGCAGCGTGTATGAATGGTGGACGAGCGGCGGTATTCACGGTAAGCACTTACGTATGGTCTACTTTTGAGCGGAGCGAGCTACCTTCGCATATACGGATGATTGGATCGCGCTGTCGTCACTTCACTTCCGCTGCGGAGGACTTGCGAGCGCTGCCTATCCTTACATCTGGATCCGGGCCGAAATCTCCATTTCCTGAATCTCTTTCCCACTTTCTAGTTCATTGTTCTGCTGCGGACAGACGCAAAAAACGATTCCGCTAAATATTCGTCACTTCTTGCGTCAGTATGTGACATTTTACCCATTTACTGACTCTAAGTTTCCCCGTCAGTAACACGATCTGACCATCGTCTGGATCAGCGCGGCGTCACGTGGAACGGAGGAACCAAAGACAACAATGAGCGCAAAAATATCATCCAAACGCTCATCGTTGTACGGATGGGGGGGTGTGAGATTCAGCAGG
>WWET01006299.1:4253-14693 GCA_011038615.1 Limnodynastes dumerilii
ACATGTTTGCACATGTAACAATGGTGTTTTTCTTTCTTACACATTAATTATGAATTATCATGATGTTTCAATTCATAAAAAACATATAAGGTGTAATGGTATACATAACTTTCTTCTTAGCAATATAGCATACATTATGTTTATTTACAATTACATCGTTTGTAAGTATAAAAATGACACTTACATGAAAAAAAATTGGCAATTACATCATCTCTTCTCTGCCTCCCATCCTCTGTGGATTGCACATCATGTGTTGGTGTTTGGGGCTCAGGTTCATCAGGCTGTGCTACAATATTGTCTGTGTTGGGTTGCGTTATAACAATGTTATGTAGCATACAGCATGCCAACACAATATCCGATACCTTTTCAGGTGTATATAGAAGCACACCCCCAGATTTGTCTAGGCACCGGAACCTCATTTTTAAAAGCCCAAAGGTGCGTTCAATGACACTTCTAGTGGCAGAGTGTGCACCATTATATCGGTGTTGGGCAGGAGTTACAGGATGTAACACAGGAGTTAACAGCCAGGATTGACAACCATAGCCAGAGTCACCTTTAAATAGGAAATACAAAAATAAATAAACAATATCTTGTAATTTATAAATGAAAAATGTATACATGATGTTATACATACCCAAAAGCCATCCCTCGGGCATTTGTCCATTCTGAAATTTAAAAGACAGGGATGATTGCCTCATGATGTATGCGTCATGGCATGAACCAGGAAAGCCTGCACAAACACTATTGATTTTCATCTTTCCATCACACACCATCTGCACATTGAGGGAGTGGTACAAGTGTCTATTGGTGTATAAATAGGCCTTGTTTCTTGGTGGTCTCAGGGCAATATGGGTACAGTCTATCGCTCCAAGCACATTAGGGAATCCAGATAGTCTGTAAAAGGCAAGTTTTTGCTCACGCCATTCAGAATCTTGGCTGGGGAAGCATATGAATGTGCGAGCCAACTTTTTAAATGCCCCTAACACCACAGTTAGATACCTTGAAAAGGTTGCCTGTGATATCCCAAGCACTCTAGCAGTCACAGACTGAAAGGACCCTGTGGCTAGAAAATGTATCACACAAAGTAATTTATGCAATCCAGAAACAGCATGGGATCGTGCTGTACTTGGGTCCAAATCACTACTCACCTGCTGATACAGTGTAAGGAGGTTATTACGTGACAACCTAAATAATTGCACTACCTCCTGATCAGACAGGGAGTCCAGGTCCAAACGCAGCCTAAAGGCACGCACATGACGTGGTATATGCCGCCTTTGCTGAACCAGGTTCTGGGGATGGTGTTGTGCCTCCTGCTCCTCAGCCCTTGGTCTGCTACGCAGCAAATACAAGAACCCCATTACAGAGCCAGTGTGCATGATAGAGAATTCTAAAGCCATCTTTCAACCTCCAAGCAAAAAACATGCACCTGAATGTTATAATGAGCTGACTGTTATACCCAGAACCATTAGCTGCATACAGGTGGGCAGCGATTAATGCAAACTCACCCTTCAGAAACACACGATTTAGCTCTGGCGATTTCGATGTACATCTCTAGCGATTTGCACCAACACGACCTTAGTAAATTTACGATTTAGATGTAAGTAATGGATAAAATCGCCAGAGCGATTACAACAACGGCGTTTTTTCAAAATAAACATCTCTGGCGATTTGAATGTTATTTGACTATAGTAAATCTGGAACAGTCAAAATCGCAGCTAAAAAACTACTAACTACAGCGATTTCAACCAAATCGAGCTTAGTAAATCTTGCCCCAGATGGTGATATGAAAACTCATTCATAGATTGAATATTACTGACACAACACCAGATGGTGATATGAAAACTCATTCATAGACTGAATAGTACTGGCACAACACCAGATGGAGATAGGTAAACAATGTACTAGGAAAGCAGGGACACAATCCCAGGTTGGTAATAGGTAAACTACAGAAATGAATACAAATAGAAATGCCACTAGAGAGAACACAAATACAAATAAGAAGAATCAAGGCACAATGTAGGCAAGCACAAAAGAGACTGGGAGGAAGAAAGAAAAAGCAGGCAAGGAGCAGAAAAAACAACAAGCTAATTCAAGAAACGCAAGGCACAAGGCAGGATGCTGGCAGCAGAAAATTCTATAAACGACAAGGGAAGCATGCGTCTGCCAGTGTGTTTACAGAGAGGATGGCCAATCAGTGTAGGTTATGGAACCAACCTCCCAGCTGATAGGCGAGTGCCCCAGCTACTAGGTAACAGCCGGGACCACTCACAATACTTCGCACCGCAGCTCAAGTGAGCTGCAGCATGTGACCACTTGTCACCAATGACAGTGTGAGCAGTAAGTGAGAAGTAGGGATTAGACAAACATAAGGAGGAAAGTTTGAGGGATAAGGGGGGGGAGAGAGTGGGGGTTGGATACACACAGGGAGAGAATATAGATGTTGAAGAGATCCAGGGGGAGAGAGCTGTCCTCTTTATAGATATATCCTGCACCAAAATCCATTTCCTAGTCCAGGTTCTGTAGGCTGTTCATCCCAAGGATTCCTGAGCCATATAAATGTCCGCAACTGGCAACCTTCCTGATAATCTTTTTCTAAAGGTTTTCACATAGTGCTCCACCTCCACCATCCACATAACTCCCTCAACTGGAATGGGTAGGTTGTTGGCCGCAGTGATTCAGACCAATGACTTGCCTTTTGCAGTCTTTAGATGAGGGTAGTCTTTCCAGAACATTTTTTGGACCCAGTAAGCTGGTATCAGACAGCATTGTTTCACCCAGCCAGTCCAGCCCCAGCCACATGGCTCTATCCAATCATTGCAGGTGAGTTGACAATCTCTCCCAGTTCACTTTTCACCTCCCAGTTCCCTTTCCCTCCCAGCATTTGCTGCACGTTTTGCCTTAGCTAAGCCATATGCTCGTGTTTGAGGGCTAGGACATCCTTCAGATCTTTCACACACTCATCCATTGGATGTCTTCAAATTGTCACTGTTTCCACCACTTGTCATGCTTACTGTTGTGTAAAGACATATGGCAATGGCATCAGTGAGAACCTGGTGGAAAGTGAGGGTGTACATCAGCAGTCATCCAGACCTTTAAGATCTGCTGTAGTGGAATGTTTTTCAATCCCGTAACTAATTGATCCTGCAAGGTGTGATCCGGGTCTCCAAGGACTTTTTGGTTTCAGCCCTGCACTTCCCATAACAGCTCCTATAGTACTTTGGAATACTAGGGAATGAACATGGGGCTTCTTTTTACTGCTACTGGTCAACCCACCACAGCAGCTTTTAAGCAAACTTGGGGAAGTTGAGCCAATGGCATGGTGAGCTCCACTGATTTATTCACAGTTACTGGCATCCTCCCATTGGTCTATGGTAAATCCTTGCAGTTTCACCGTTGTCCACTAAGGGGACAGATGCCACTCATTCACCACCTCACCCTGCCCATCATCTTCTGGAGTGGGTAAGTGTCTCTCTACATGCCTCCCTTTTGTGGTTTCCACAAAGAGTGAATGGTTCCAAATAAATACAAATGATAGCATCAGACTGGGTCTGATGGGGAGACAGTCAACACTCACCTATTGTGTTGTCCTGTCTCATTTTCTGGAGTATGTAAGCACTGCTCCAAAAGAGGCATCATTCAAATTTTGGAATAAAACCAACTAGAAGGTATTTAATTTACAAATATTCACAACTGAGAGGGTAGTGCATCCAACATTGGATTTGAGAAATGAGGGATACAAAAGTCAAATGAATATATAATATATTGGACAAAAGAGATTCCTTCAATTTAGCCCTTAAGTGATGTTACAATACAAAAATAAAATTGTATATATATATATACAGTCAGGTGCATATATATTGGGACATCGACACAATTCTTATATTTTGGGCTCTATACACCACCACAATGGATTTGAAATGAAACAAACAAGAAATGCTTTAACTGCAGACTTTCAGTTTTAATTTGAGGGTATTTACATCCAAATCAGGTGAACAGCGTAGGAATTACAATGGTTTCTATATGTGCCTCCCACTTTTTAAGGGACCAAAAGTAATGGGACAAACTAAACAATCCTAAATCAAACTTTCACTTTTTAATACTTTGTTGCAAATCCTTTGCAGTCAATTAAGTCTGGAAGGCATAGACATCACCAGACACTGGGTTTCATCCCTGGTGATGCTCTGCCAGGCCTCTACTGCAAATGTCTTCAGTTCCTGCTTATTCTTGGGGCATTTTCCCTTCAGTTTTGTTTTCATCAAGTGAAATGCATGCTCAATCGGATTCAGGTCAGGTGATTGACTTGGCCATTGCATAACATTCCACTTTTTAGCCTTTAAAAACTCTTTGGTTGCTTTTGCAGTATGCTTCGGGTCATTGTCCATCTGCACTGTGAAGCGCTGTCCAATTCAGAAGCATTTGACTGAATATGAGCAGATAATATTGCCCAAAATACTTCAGAATTCATCCTGCTGCTTTTGTCAGCAGTCAAATCATCAATAAATACAAGGGAACCAGTTCCATTGGCAGCCATATATGCCCACGCCGTGACATTACCGCCACCATGCTTCACTGATGAGGTAGTATGTTTTGGATCATGAGCAGTTCCTTTCCTTCTCCATACTCTTCTCTTCCCATCACTCTGGTACAAGTTGATCTTTGTCTCATCTGTCCATAGGATGTTGTTCCAGAACTATAATGGCTTTTTTAGATGTTGTTTGGCAAACTCTAATCTGGTCTTCCTGTTTTTGTGGCTCACCAATGGTTTACATCTTGTGGTGAACCCTCTATATTCACTCTTGGGAAGTCTTCTCTTGATTGTTGACTTTGACATATATACACCTACCTCCTGGAGAGTGTTCTTGATTTGGCCAACTGTTGTGAAGGGGTTTTTCTTCACCAGGTAAAAAATTCTTCTGTCATCCACCACAGTTGTTTTCCATTGTCTTCCGGGTCTTTTGGTGTTGCTGAGCTCTCCGGTGCGTTCTTTCTTTTTAAGAATGTTCCAAACAGTTGATTTGGCCACACCTAATGTTTTTGCTATCTCTCTGATGGGTTTCTTTTGATTTTTCAGCCTAATGATGGCTTGCTTCGCTGATAGTGATAGCTCTTTGGATCTCATATTGAGAGTCGACAGCAACAGATTCCAAATGCAAATGTCACACCTAGAATCAACTCCAGACCTTTTACCTGCCTAATTGATGATGAAATAACGAGGGATTAGCCCACACCTGTCCATGAGTCGATTGTCCCATTACTTTTGGTCCCTTAAAAAGTGGGAGGCACATATAGAAACCGTTGTAATTCCTACAACGTTCACCTGATTTGGATATAAATACCCTCAAATTAAAGCTGAAAGTCTGCAGTTAAAGCACATCTTGTTTGTTTGTTTCATTTCAAATCCATTGTGGTGGTGTATAGAGCTTAAAATATGAGAATTGTGTAGATGTTCCAATATTTATGCACCTGACTGTATATATGTAATATTACCTCTCAGCTGCATTCTACCATCCGGAACTGCCAACCGAAAGAAAGAGATTGCTTATATGCGGTCTTTTAGATACTGCGGTCTTTTAGATACTGTTTATTGAACTACGTCCGTCTATGGAAGACGGACGAAGTTCTGGATCCGACCCTTTGTTAGTATATATTTGCCATGAGGAGGTCTGGGGTCGGAGAGGTACCGTGAGACCTTGGAGTACAAGGTGTAATGGTGTTCTGAGCACGAGAGAAAGAATAATCCTCTCACCGACTGCCACAATAGGGTGCTTGTGTCGGATCAAATACAGATCCTCTGCTTCGTTGTGGGTAAATAAGAGAGCTGCAGTGAAAAAGTCAAGAAGGACACCTTGATGCATTTCTCCGCTATACAAAGTGATTTCATCAGAAGATAAGAGTGAATGGATCCAAATAAATACAAATGATAGCATCAGACTGGCTCTTATGAGGAGACAGTCAACACTCACCTATCGTGTTGTCCTGTCTCTCATTTTCTGGAGTATGTAAGCACTGCTCCAAAGAGGCATCATTCAAATTTTGGAATAAAACCAACTAGAAGGTATTATTTAATTTACAAATATTCACAACTGAGAGGGTAGTGCATCCAACATTGGATTTGAGAACTGAGGGATACAAAAGTCAAAGTAATATATAATATATTGATGAGAGTTCAGAATCATAATATGTTTAGTGGTCCTTTAAATCATTGGGGTGCATGGTTCCTCAGTGTGGCTTAATCATCTTCTGAAGATTACATGTGATTATAAATTAGTGAAAATGTTAAATGTATGTGTGTTGCTGGTGGGAGTCACTGCTGCGAAAGTGCTATTTTAGAAATAGAGACAGCCAAAAGCTAATTTTAAGCTGTCTCTATTTTGAAAATAGTGCTACTGTGAATTTTTTTTTATGAATAGGTAGTATGCCAATCGGCATACTTGCACTTAATTTATTCAGAAACACTGCCCACTGCTGACTGTTCGTACCCGCCGCAGTTGAGTAGGAATCTATGGGGAGTTATAGGGTTAGGCTGTGGATAGGGGAGTTTTAGGGTTAGGTTGCGGGTAGGGGAGTTTTAGGATTAGGTTGCAAGGAGGGTAGTTTTAGGGTTAGGTTGCGTGGAGGGAAGTCTTAGGGTGAGGCTGCGGGGAGGGGAGTTTTAGGGCCAGGCTGTGGGGAAGGGAGTGTTAGGGTTAGGGTAATGGAAGGGGAGTGTTAGGGTAAAGGAAGGGAATGGTTAGGTTAAAGATTAGAGTAAGGGTTGGGGCTAGATTCATACTCATTATTCGGAGCAGCGTCTTGTTTCTTCCAGCGATCGATAACTTTCCTCTGCAAGGCAGAAGCAATCAATTTCCCAGCCAGTTCGGAACTGTCTGTGAGAAAACATCCCTTTCGAACTACACCGGTGTGATAATCATGTTAATAAAGTTGATCAAATTTGCTTCAGCTTTAAAGTTCCCCAAAATATTAATTTTTTATGTCTAGTGTGAACAATTTAAATATTTTTTGTTCAAATTTCATGAACACTAAAGATAAAAAAAAAACCCACAGAAAATATATTGAAGCTGTTCTCCAAAAGACAAATGTGCAAGAGGAAATATAAATGTTTTCTGAAAACCATAGCTCCTATTAAAACCAGGCCTTGAATTCATAAAAGTCTCTTGTGTGGTTGTGTCTTATTTTTTCAGAAAGTATTGTGGATTAATAATTAAACTTTTGTATTGCTAGTGGCTGACTTTCTGTATCTGTACCAAGCCAGTTCTTGCCCCTTTTTTTTTCTAACATAATAAAAAGACATACTATTGTAGAACATTTTATACATACCTTATTGTACCAAAAAATAACAGAGACTGGGGAAGATGCAAAATCTCATCAATGTCAAAACTGGTTTGACCTTAAAATTCCCCAAAGTGATTCACATTTTGAGAAATTGATTCAGGTCACTTTGAAATTGCTTCCTTTTTCATTTTTCAAGAATACTGTTAAAAACACATCTGTGTTACCTTCTGTTGAATACTTTGCAACAGAACAAGCTAACGAATGTCTGTTCCAAAACTGACTTGTACTGAATTCAAACTAAGGGCTCTATTTACAAATGTTTTTTTCTTCAGAGATTGATGCTGCTCCAGGCTCGCTTGTGCTCGTGGCGAGCTTGGCAGCTTCCCCTTTAAAATTTACTATTACTCACCTCTCCGCCGAGGTCCCTCGAAGTCCCGCAATGTTCTCTGCCCGCATCGAAGGCCACTTCATTCATATATCATGAATGAAATCCTGCGCATGCGCAGAGACTACACAGCCAGACACAGCACAGCACAGCATGCGCAGGGTCTTCCTATCGGGGCTGGAATCTTCTGAGTCGGACGCGTCTCCCGGACAGGTGAGTTTTATCTTTTTTTCACCTTTTTTAATGTTTTTAATATTTTCCTTTAGTTTTTTTGTTAAAAAAAACAACACAATTTTTTTTTTACCTTTTTTTTTTGAATGACCGCGTCTTCCTTTATGCCAGCGGTCTTCCCATACATGCCCCACTTTTCCTCCCCCTAATAACAGCTATTAGGGGGAGAAAAAGTGGGGAATATGGGGAGATCGCTGGGATGAAGTCACAAACGCCATCCTGAGATGGCGTTATTTTTACCTTCGGTGCCGAATGATCATTTCGACACCGAGGGATAGTAAATTGTAGTATAGTGCTGGCACCCATTAAGATCAACGGGCCAGCGAAGACTTAGGAAATGTGTATGTATCGCTATGAAAACAGCAGATTTCCATGGCGAATGCAGCTTAGTAAATTCTAGATGACAATGAACGTTTTAGTGTTAAAACAGGCGTTGTCACCTGAAAATACAGTTAGTAAATAGAGCCCTAAATGTATAGTGCAAAATAGTATTAGTTATATCAAAACACTGATACAAATTATCTTAAACAAGTTCACATGTTATACATTTTACAAACACGTGTAATTAAAGCATT
The DNA here is from genome assembly GCA_011038615.1 of Limnodynastes dumerilii. Lineage (NCBI taxonomy): Eukaryota > Metazoa > Chordata > Amphibia > Anura > Limnodynastidae > Limnodynastes > Limnodynastes dumerilii. The sequence continues at coordinate 12,717 of WWET01006299.1, forward strand.
TCATTTATATAGTATTATCTCTACAGTAGACAGAATTTTAAGATGGATTGAATAATAGATAACAAACAAATTGTAAGGAATACAATATTTCAGTCCTTTTTAGTGTGTTTTAAATGCCAGGGCTGATTTTTAGTCCCAGTCTGCCCCTGTCAGTATTTGTGTGCAGTAAGCAACCCTGCATGCAAAGAATGCAATTAACTTGAGTCCCCCTCAACATGGTTTTGCCCAGGTGTAACCTTCCTCTCTTAATTTTAAGCTCCTTATTAAGTCAGGATCCAGCCCCATGCCATTAACAGCTTGATGGTCTTGTCTTGCTCCTGATTTAAATCAAACATTTCAAAAGACAAAATAATCGTACCAGAGCGTTTCTGGTGCCTTTAATTTGGCGTTTGAAAAATTGATCTTGGATAATTGAGTGATCGGGCCGATAATCGTTGTCCCCGCTTGTCTCTTGTCCCTCCATGAGCCTGCACGCAGCTACTTAGTTTAGGGACTGTTTACGTGCCCATGAGTTCTATTATATAATATCTAGTTTGGACAATTTTGTATCTTCATATTTCGCTGGAAGGTGTCATTTCTAATATTACTTTTCTTTTTGTGATGATGTAATAAAATTGATTTTTATACATTTCAGTAACTAGTTTGTTGGGGTCTTTTCTACTATTAGGGTGTGCACCTCATTAGACTTGCTCCGTTCTTTTCCTACCTTCTTGGAAAATGTATGTATTTGATAACTTAACATTGAAAAATATATATTCAAGACACTTTCAAATATGTATTTATTTCATTTATTTTTATTTTTATTAACGTAAAACTTAGGAACCAATGAAAGAGCTTTTATATAAGTATAGATTTTACATAAGTATTGATGTATTGAATTAGAACATAATACATGTGAATACAAGCAGGAAAAATATAATATAAAGCATATGTAACACTCTGATGTTTCAAAAGTGTCTTAAGTGTTTCTTCACAATATTTTGTAAATGGTTTTAATGAAAACAACACCCGTTTGATGATTTAAATGATTTTTTTTTTTACTTTCTTTTCTTTTTCTTCTGTTTCTCCTGTTTTCCACCAATACAATTCTCGATGTACTTTACCAAATAGAATGTAATTTTATTTATTTAATAAAAGATAACTTCTGTACGAATTGACTCCGTGCAATAATGCTAATAACAAACTTATTCATATAATAATGGTTATTTCACAAAACAAAACTACTCCATTAATTACCCTTAAAGTGAATACATATAATTCCTTTCATCTAATTAAACAGTTTTAACTATTAAAATTAATGTTTCTTTCTTGTTAATTAACTATAACAATTTTAGACAGTTTCAATCAGGTGTAATATTTTCAATAACAAAAAAAACTGTTTCCTGTGATTACTATCATACATTCACTCCTTTCTAATGAATTAACAATTTCTTACAGTAAGGACTTATGCAATTATTTCTCACTTATCAATAGCAACTTAAGTTAGAAATATTCAAACAATTAATAGCAATGGAATTACAATTAAACAATTAAGTAAACAATTCCCTAGATCAATAACTAAATGTTGTTCTGTTTTTTTTAATAAGAATTACTATAATGGTTGCATGAATAACTTAAAACAATGCTAGCGAGGAACAGATATAAGTCTTTCTGTACCAATCCCAAGTAATAATAACAAATTGTTGCTATTTCTATGAACTACTAAAATGTTTGTAGGAACAACTCGCAACAGTTTCTATCTTCCCTCAGTTTTCTCTATAGTAGTGAGTTTCTCTCTGTCACAGCTCCTTTCTACAACTTTTTATCACCTCAGATCAACCCTCTTACAGTCTGCTGCTTCTCAGTCTCACCAGCTCAGTTTATCTGCTCTTCCCACCATCCATCTAGGCTCTCTCTCCCTATGCAGATTTTCCTTCTTTCTCTTTACAGTTTTCAGCACTGTCTCTCAGCCTTGTAACTGTCACACTCCGTCTAATT
>WWET01006299.1:26664-39513 GCA_011038615.1 Limnodynastes dumerilii
ATATATATAAAATTATAATTATCCATATCCACTTTGTTTTTATAATATTGGCATCAGAATTAATAATAAAGTAAAATATACCTTTCAATAATAATATTATGATGTTTACCAATATTTTTAAATAAATTATACCAAGAATAATATATTTAGTACTAACATATTTAGTACAGTTTTTTCTATAAGTTTTTCTTTTATTCTTTTTTTTGCTTTTGTATTTAATAAATAAAAATAAAACCAAATACAAAAGCAAAAAAAAAGAATAAAAGAAAAACTTATAGAAAAAACTGTACTAAATATGTATTACAATGGATTCAATACATTGCAATGAAGCTATATATAATAATTAAATGCATTGGCTAAATATAATAAAGAAATTACTATTATTGCTATACTAAACAAGTAGTTACATAGATGAATAGAAAAAATTAAGTAAAATGTAGATGGTGTAATGAAGCAAGAGAGTTCAGATCAAGGAAAACCTCCATATTATTATGGTATTATGGTTTGATATTAATAACCCGTATCCTTGAATTCTAGTACTCTATTACATCATTAAAACTATCTGGACTGAGGGTTTGGAGGGTGAATATCCAGTAGGCTCCAGTAACCTCAAAAACTAAGACCATCACAACAGCTTAAGAATTGCTAGCTTACTTACCAAAATTAGTAAAAGGTCTTATGCACCTCCTTTCACATCAACAATTTTTTTAACTCGTGCCTATTTTTCCGTTCAGAGGTAAACTATCTTACGCTATCTATGTAGCGTTTTGTTACATAGATTGTGTACATGTGGTCTTTATACTAGTGTTGCTAGGGACAGGGAGGGACTTGATGACGCAATTTACGCTATCAAGCCCCGCCCTGATCCCTATTACAGCTAAAAACGGGTAAATATTAGTCAGGGGGTGGGACTTAATGATGCAATTAAACTGACGCATAAATTGCGTCATTAAGCCACGCTCTCTGTATGCATCTATAGCTCTATAGATCTCTCGGAGGGAAGCTGTTAAAAGTCGGCAACCCTAACCTATCTTAGTTACTGATACCTAAAGCACACCCCTCTCATAAATAGGAGAGGACAGCATATATCCTACATAACCTATGTCACATGCCACCTCAGTACTAATGGCTGACCATATTGTAGTGAACAAAAGTAACACTGCTTCTCTATAAACACATCTTTTTCTATTACATTTTACACACAATCATGTTTCCATTCACTTTTTTGCCCCAGAAATATGACAGTGAATAATAAATGTGATCTTCATAACAAGAGGCACAGTTTCTTCTGCTATTTTCAATTTTTTAAAAATTGCATCCGATGCTGTGGGTTTAGTGGCATGCTGAGCAGAGAATAGAAAAACTGATAGCTGTGGAGAGCTGCTATATTCCTCCTATGACAAAGAAGCCTTTTTTATTTAACTCCCGTGTGACAGTAGGTGTTAATGAGAGGTGGAAAATAGAATGGAAATGCAATTTCAACTTTATCCCTTTCATGACTCAAGCAAATGTCCTAAGAATTTACTTCTTATCATGGTAACTTTATGGGTCAGGGCCTGCTGTTTCTAAATGGCATGTTAATAAACACAATTTAAGACACGCCAGAGCACGGCATTGATCAATATCAAAGTTCCTTGAGCACGTGTAACATGAAAAATAGCAGTAAACCAATATACCACAGTTCAGTATGCCAAGATATATACTCAATATAAAGAATACCTTACATGTGTCACTGCTGGGAATTTTTGGGAATAGTGGGGAATACAAAATTGCTAACATCAACATAGAATGTATATGACATATACAGTATCTATCTATCTATCTATCTATCTATCTATCTATCTATCTATCTATCTATCTATCTATCTATCTATCTATCTATCTATCTATCTATCTATCTATCTCTTAAAAAGGGGGAGGTTTTACTAAAACTCCATATTTGTGTAAATTATTTTCTTTTCTTAGAACAAGGTATCATCAGAGAATAAAATAACATGAGTATGAAGCAAACATTACTACAAACTCTAATTACTGCGAGGGAGCAGTATTCTCTAAAATTCCTTTAGTTACAAGCTAGTAATAATGAACACTGAGTTGTATTTAGAATATATTTCCACGCACTAAAACTTGCAACCAACCATTAAAATATATATAGTTAGCACAAGTCACTTTGGGAAAAATCATTTGGATCATATATATATATTTAGTGCTGTACCAGAACCAACAATAGCATAAACAAGAATTAGTCTTTTTAGACATAATTATATGCATATAGCAGACCTGGGGCCAGATTTATTAAGCTGCGGGTTTGGAAAAGTGGAGCTGTTGCCCATAGCAACCAATCAGATTCTATCTGACATTCTCTATTAAGTAATAGGAAAGTGAGAGCTAGAATCTGATTGGTTGGTAAATCTGGCCCCTGGAATAACTATAAAATAAAAACTGGGGTACTCACATTATATAAAGTTTATTTATTTTTTATTCATTTTATTCTATGCTTCTTTTTGGATGTCACATACATAATATTTATAAAGAATTATCATTGAATTATTCATCATTATTAACAGTAACATTAGTGACTATGGGGCTGATCCAGAGCTACGCCCGCCGTAGTTAATACGGCGGTACCTACGGCAACGTGGATCGGGCGTCCGTAGCACCAGTGTAGTAACACTGGAGGGGGCGTCCCTCCCTTACTACGCTGAGGTTAGTGCAGAGAGTCGGGGGGGGAGGGTAATGAGACTGGGAGGGCGGCGTTATCGTATTAATGCCGCCGTCCCAGCATATTTACACTCCCTTACGCCGGCCGAAGTTAGGGTAGCCTTCAGCCAGTATAAGGGAGTGTAAATACGATAGGGCAGGGGGAGTGTCAGGGCGAGACCCGCGATGTAACGCTGAGCGTGTGTTGGATCCAGGACTCTGCTGCCGCTGCGGTTGGAGCAGTTTGCCACTTAATGCTAAGGCCTTGGTTTGCCTGGACATATTACTACCCTCACATGCACATGCAAATAATGATTAGATATAAGGGATAACCAAGCAAATTGGGACAGCGCTGCAATGTGTATGGGTATTACCTATTATACAAAACTTGCAATGGTTGAAAGAACATTAAGTCTCATTGGTCTCAGTTAAAACAATTTAATAACAGAGATCAAATACATTCATTAAAACACAACAATATTAATCAGAGTGCATGAAAAAACCTGACTTTATTAATCAAAGTGCATAAAAAAAAGCCTGATCAAATAAAACAGCTAGTACTACTCAGTCTGCGGCAGACACTAAGGGCTGGATCCAGAACAACGTCCGTCGCCCATAATACGTCCGTCAGATGCCGAAAATAAATACTGCGCATGCGTAGTAACTCATTTACGTAATCTACGTATTGTTTTGTTGCGTAGATTGTGTATATGCTGTCTTAATGCGGTTTGTATTGTATTTACGCAGGCGTACCTACGAAGCATGCCCCAAGGAACTCCCCTTGGTCATCCGTATTTTTGCCATCTTACGCTTGCCAAACCCTACCTTAACTTTTCCATGCGTAACTCCTGTCGGCCGTAATGGCTGCACGTACTTATGCAACTAAACACACCCATACTGTATGATTTAAATGCCTCACCCCGCCTCCGGGTGTCGTATAGCTGGAACGCCCCGTCATCCGTAGTTACGATGCTGTTACAATGAAGGCCCTTACGCTCTGAATTACATGGCGTAGCAGCTGCCGCGCGCATGCACAGTAAGTACTAATGGGTGCTTTTACGCACACGGCAAGCGTAAAAACATGGGCGGCCGTAGTTCTAGATCTGCCCCATAGGTACTGTATTTATTGCCTAGTTGCCATAGTTACAGTTTTGATGCAGTAAAGGCATTATTATTAGACCCTTCTCTCCTCTTTACCTGTGTGACTGCTGTACCTAAGGCCCAGGCAAATCCGGCAACTCCCTAAGGGCCAGGGGCCGGTGACTCTGTATTTGACCCCTGGTATCCAGACAGAAGATATGGTGAAAATAGTCTATATCTACAGAAAACAAAGTGTTCACTATTTAGTAAATGGAGCCCTATAAATGTTACAAAGTAAGTAAGTAAGATTACTTTGTTTAAAAACATTTTGAAATAATCAGCTGAGACCAGCAACTGACCAGCATAACTTATGAAAATACAATTTAAAAATTGAATATGAGTGCTTCACTTAAAGTTAAACCATCAAGGAAAAGAGTTTGTAGCTGTAAAATCCATCTCCTTTACCTATGACATAATTGTCTGAATCTGCCCCCCATAATTCTTTACTGTACGATTAGCATACCTCCCTCTTCCCACCATGAGTACACGCTGTTCACATGACATCCTGTCCTGCACCGCTATCAGCAAGGAAGTCCGGATCTGGTCCTACAAGAGCAGTACAGGAGAGACACATTTATATATTTAAGAATGAGGGTAGACCAAATCTATATATTCATCATATAGCCAGAGTAATTTATATTATTATTATTATTGTTGTTATTATAATTATTAGTATTATTAAAAATAATAGTAATAATAATAATAATAATTTTATGGGTTAATTCTCTAAAATTACATAGCAGGCATTAGACCTATAACAATTTTCCCAATCAATCTGTTTATGTCAATGGAGAAGACCTAGACGATTTATATGATTTATATATCGTTTTTGCAATATTCACAAACATTACAGAATTATTAAACCACACAATAATATATATTTTTTAACAATAAAGAAGCTAAACTTCTCTATTAAGTTTTGAAAACTGTATTTTACATGCCAGCATTTCGACTCAAACTTCTGTTTCCTTTGGCAATAATAATACACAGTGGAACCATATTGAGCTGTAGCTAAAGGCATGTACTCAGACATACATTGGAAGACATACATTCATTTTTTATTCCCTACATCAATGTAGCTAACATATAAAAATCAATATTTTCCTAATGATTCTTTTACTGGTTGCTGTCAAGTAGTTCTGCACTATGATTCACATGCCTCCTAACCTCAAGTCACACACTATTACCGGTGTGAGATTAGATTTGACAACGCCACCAACAATTTGTGTCAGAATATTTCATCGAATACACAACAAAAGCAACATTGGTGGCAAGTTACATTGCGATTCATTTAGCAATTTGTGCAAGTACATCATATTTAGGGCACTAGGAAATTTTTATTGGTTAACAAACTGAAAGTTCTGAAACGCTGGTTTTGAACAAGGCTTATTATGGAATATTATACAAATAATTGAGAAAATAAATGTTGTTGATGCTATTTCTCTGGTGAAAAAAAACTAGTCTACCCCCATTAACTCATGACACTTTCAAATATATATCATCTTACATGGTTTTGTTTTATGTTCCTATAAATTTAAAGAGGAATAATATTTATTGTTTAGGATTATATATATTATAAAAAGGTGTGCTTTGTTTTAATGAAATGTTTTTTACATACTTAGGGCTGGATCCAGACCTTGTTAAGTGCATGAACTTAGTTACTCCTGGGCTAAACCATGGTGATTGCAGGGGAGTCATATTTCATCTGCTGCAAACAGTATTAGAGTTGAGAGGTGATGTTTCCTATCCCATGTCTAAATAACAGTGTGATAGTAACGCTGGTCTGTTTCTGTGTGCAGTAAGCAATTCAAAGATATATCTCTGCATGCAAAGTATACAATTAACTTGACTCCCCCTGAATTCAACATGGTTTAGCCCAGGTGTAACTAAGTTAATGCACTTAACAAGGTCTGGATCCAGCCCTTAGTGTGTGTTTTTTTAAATAAGAAAACAATTACAGAAATGTTTTCCATTAGACATTGACCCTTGCGGCCTTAGCCCTGTTAACTTGTAGGACCCCTGACAACCCCTTTGACTTAGATCCAGGAAAAGCCTGCTACGAAGTCCTGACTTGCTTTTACAGTCACCCAAATGAAGGATACTCTGGCTCCCATATCCTAGTCTTAGCCTCTAGCAATAATGTAACTACTTGCATCACGTGTCTTACAGTTCCTGTAAACATTTGGTGGTAACATTTGTGGAATCCCAGGGTGGTTGCCTTGTTTGCTTCTCGTATAATCCAGCTCTTGTTACCATCATAACAAGGGTTTCCACTTGAGTAGTCCAGATACATAGCATCCATAATCACAATTACATAACATTAGTTACATTAGGAAAATTCTAGCATACTGTTGTCAATGAGCCTGATTCAGGGGACTTATGACTTATGTAAGTCAGTTGCGTAAGTCCCCTTGACATGTAACATCAGCGAATGCGCATGTTAGATGTTACATGTCGTAACTTCATCCTTTGTTCTGTATGAAAGATGTTCTATGGTAGGGACTGGTCCATTAATCCCGCATGCCTAAATCCCACCAGACAGGCGGGATTGGGCATGTTTATTAGGAGATGGGGGCAGAGAGCAGCAGTTCCACACAGACGCAGATCCGTGCAGAGAAGTTAAGGAAGGGTTCTGGAAGAGGGGAGTGATCTCCTCTCTTTCGTGCCAAAGAATAGATCTCCATGTGCATGAAAGTCGTATGGAGATCTAAATCAAGTCCAATGACCTTGAAAAGCTGTGGACAGCAGTAGTATATGCTGATACTGTGACTGGAAAGGAAGTGCTTATTAGTTCCCGGTGGAAGGTAATTCAGTCTAGTTCAGTCTTAATATTCCTATTAAACCTCATCTCTCTAGCTCAGAGGAAAATGGGGTGAAATTATATTGTTGCTTCACAAATGTGACAGTCACTGCAAATCTAGCGATCCTACAATCTGCAACATGCTGCTGATTGTAAATGGTCTGGCTATGGCTTATAATAGCATGCAGCCCAGAGGCGGGGGTAGCCATTTAAATGAGAGGTTGGAAGCGGGAAAGCCCCGTTACGAATAGGTTTGCAGCCATATGGCCGCAGATTTGGTCGTAAAAGTTAAGGTAGCAATCTGCAAATGTAAGTGTCCAGATTTACTACCGACGGCGGGGAGAGCAGGGGGCATACACTCCCCGCTACGGGTGCGCAACTCATGATTGAAATCTAAAAAAAACAGAAAATAAACAAAATAAACAAAAGGTCCATCTCATGTGAGGTGGTCCTTTTGTTTATTTTGTTTATTTTCCGTTTTTAGAACAAGGGTCAGATTAGGTTTTAGATTTCAAACATTATGATACATATATATTGAGATTTGATTTCTGTAAAGAGCCCTGTTCACCAGAGGATTTTAATATGTGTATGTAATGTGTTTCTTGTTGTCCATGTCATTTTTAAAATATTTTTGTAGAATATTTCACATTGTGGATGTGGTTTGGTGTGTGCTATTTTTTGGTTATAGGATTTGTGACTCTTTATCAGTGTACTTTGTACTATTTCTCCAGCTATCTATCTTAGTTTGGTTTCAGATTCAGTGTGAATAAATTAGAAGCATATGAAGCAATCTAATAGATCATCCAAATAATATATCAATGTATGGGAAAAATCTACAAATGCATTTTTTTATATTCACTTTTTCTCATTGTATACATGCACAATGTCAATTGTTTCAATCACATTCTATGATCCAGGTGTATTAATAATCAGTTTGATATTAATCTTGAAACAGCTATTTTAAGACATGTAAGTTTTCATTTTAAAAACATGAATTTTAAAAGTGTTAGGCTTTCTTAAATTGACATATTGTATATGTGTATCTGAGTAAATCTGCAGCCAATTTATTTGGGTTTATGGGGTTTATGTACAAGTAAAGAGGCAGATATAAAAGAGTTTTTTATTTTATTTCTGTCTATGACCCTTTATCAGATTAAAAAAGATGCTTTGGTGATAAAAATGCAATCTGAAATGAGTCAAGATAACTCATAACTTCTGAATGATACTAAAGTATGTGAATGACACTTAATGACACAGAATGACAGTACAGTGGAAAATAAGGCTTTTCACAAATAAATATAAATACAAATGACTAACAGTGATATCTTAACACAAAAGTGCAGTCAGCAACATATAATAATTAGGACAATTGGGCCTGGTCAAGAGGGAAGTTCACTGCCCAGATAAACACTAATTACACACTGTTACATTATTGAACCTTGAAGTGTCCCTGTCTACCCCTAGGGGCACCCTTGGACATTTGTGCCTCCTGAAAATTGGGACAGTTTCTTATTCTGATATAGAGGCTGCTGTTTAGATTTCTGATTTCTGTTTAGCTGTCTGATTAGTTTACAGCAACTGAACAGCTAGGATAGATCATTTTGTCTTTTCCTGCTTTCCTGATACATGTGTATATTCAAATCCTGCTTGTACCTCTGTATGTGAACCAGATCCTCTTTTGTTCTGTATGTCAGTCAGTTACGCTGTAGGTATTTATGTACACTTGTATCTTTGCATTAAGGTTACCTTTTGTATTCATGTATGTAGTGCTTTCTGTTACTCTGATTCCTGTTTTTATCCGTGTACACTTGTATATTTTCATTTGGTTTTACTTTTGTACTCCTTTTAGTGTTTTATGTTACTCCTGCTTCTTGCTTAGTTTCCCATTGATTTCAATTTGTATCTTTATTCCCTAATTTTTAAAATCCGCAGGCTCTCTGGTATTATCACCTGTTTTGTCATTGTTATTTTTTGTGGTTGCTTCCATTTCACAATTTTCCTATAAACCGTATTTATAGTGTGTCTGGATATTAGTGCTTATGACTGCCTTCTTCCAAGTCTTGTGACCTGCTGGGCGCATGCCACATGAGCCTATCCCCACCATCAGAGGCTCTAATGAAGACCAGGCCACGGATGACTTACAAAGTTGTTGTTTTTTATAAAAATCACGATACATAGAAAAAAACGTATAGAATATCATTTGACATTTTTAAAAGAGAATATTTTTTAGCCACTTTAAATCTGTTAAAATTGTTACAGGTCCCCTGTTATTACAGCTGCTGCTATCTTTCTATTACATTGGGTGCCTAGTAATTCCAGCAAGCTCTTAGCTCACTCCTGCAGTTGCTCATCCGTTGATCCTAAGCAGAGCTGAGCTAATTAGACCTGAATCTGGCATCCTTTAACTGCCAGTGATCTGGCTCATTTGTAAATTTGAGTTTGTTCCTACTTATCCTTTGTGGATTATTCTTTACTCAAGAGCTTGACAAATGTCTTTTAAAAACCAGGCCAATCAGATGTTCAAAATTTCAACTGGAATCAGGGGTACATTGTTAGCATTGTTGGATGCTATATGAGTGCTCCCCTGCTCAAATGGTGAAAATTCAGTACTAAGGAGAATTCGAATGTACAGCCTGATGACCTGGCAAATAATATTTGTAGTGCCCTGCTTTGCTCCTAGTGTTTTACTGTGGATTCCCAAACTCCTTGTACTTCCAGTACTCCACTGAAGTCCTCACAGCTCCCTGTGCCTCTAGCACTCCAGTACAGTTTTCAAAGCCCCTTGTGTTTTCAGCACTCCTATTCAGTATCCAAAACTCCCTGTGCCTCTAGCACTCCAGTAGTTTCCACAGCCCTTTGTGTTTTCAGCACTCCAGTGCAGACTCCACAACTCCCTGTACCTATAGCACCCCAGTTTAATCTCTACACCTTCATGTGTTTTTGACATTCCAGTAGAGTTTCTAGGGCTTTTTGTGCTTCTAGCAATCTAGCACAGTTTCCACAACTCTTGATGCACAGTAATAATTTTTCCAGTGATCCTTGTGAACTACACTGTTTCCTGTGTCTTCTGTTCATGTTATATCAGGGGCGGCAACCAGGGAAGCAACGTACTGTGGCTCTACAGCAAGGTCCATCCTCACCATTTGAGGCTTTGGTAAATGCCTCACACTCAGTTATGTTCTGCATCCTGGTGAGCAGCCTTAACATCCTTGTTATAGCTTGATTAAACATGTAAAATGTGACAAATCTTTACTGCCCCAGATATTAATTCTATGAATATAAGTTATCAGCAACTGATAAAGTAAACACAGAATGGAAGTTGGTCAATCAATTTATAGGTAAATGGGAATAGGTGCATTAAAGGCAGGGGGTTAGTCTGCTAGCCACAGAAACAAAGGGAAAGCCCCAGCACACTGCCATAAACCAGTAACAAACTATACTGTTCTATTTGCGCAAATATTTAAAATGGTGCACCAAAGGAAATGGAGAATAAGACTTTCAGAAGGCAGGAAACACTTACTGTATTTGTATTTCTACTACATTACAGAAGGAAGATAGACAATGTAGCAGGGCATTAACCAATATGTTCAGAAGAAAATGTAATAACTGTGTAGTAACTGTGTAGCATAGAAAGTGAATTACAGTTATGAAGACATGAGGGGGCTGATTTAGAGTTGCACTTCCACCTATTTTTAGGTGCAAGTGTAGACCTGAGTAATACCATGTTGAATTTCAAGGGGAGGCAGATTTAAATTGTAAAACCAGAATTAAAATTAGGAGGTGAAGTTTCTTTGCTCAACCCTATTTTATAGAATAAACATAAAGCTATGCGGTATTTGAGTTCTATGTGTAAAAGTTATGTATTTTCCTTGCTTGCAAAATTTTTTTAATTAATTAACAGCCTTTACTTTGAAAAATGGTTTAGTCAAGCTGTACACTTGCACCTAAAAGAAGTGTAAGTGCAACTCTGAATCAGCCCTGAGCTCTCTATCTTTATATAAATCTTAATAAACAAATGAGAATTGTTATACTACTTTATTAGTTTATTAATTTTAGCATGCGAAGTAAAATAGTATAGTGTAAAGGAGAAAGGTTTAGGTGTATGTTTCAAGGATTTGCAGCATACAGACATAAACCACAAAGTGATGTACTGTAAATCACCCCTGATTGGCCTACCCTTTTAACCCATTCACTGCCTGATATTAATACAAGCAGCCGGGTGTTTATCTTACTTTATGTCAAATTGGCATTCAGTTTTCAAAAATCACAATCCAGTTGTTCTGCCTGTAATAATATCCATGTGCTGAGCAGTAGAGGTGTTCAACTATGTTTGAAAGAAAATGGGGGAATTTCATTAAAGTTACGAGCAGATAAGCATTCAGGTTTCTTTATTTCCTCCTGAAAACCTGCACCAGCTGGCTGGTGTAACTGCCTGACAGAGACATTTTTCTATAATAAAAGCCACAATACACAGTTAACACTGCTGTACAGAACTGAAACTGCTGACAAACACAAACAGTAAAGAAAAAAATCAAGTTTTAAAACACACTTTAATGCACTATTCTATCCTGACCACTCAAATTTTAAATATCTTTATGCTCAGGCATTTAAATTTTTTTAATTTATATTTTTAGGGGTTTGGGATATTTTTGCTTTGGACAGAATATACTCATTTTCACTTCTTTACCTGGTCATTCGCTTTGCTATAACTCTGGATCAGGTACATATTTCCATATGTACTTATTTTTTTCCATGCATGATCATTCTCAGCTTTTACTTATTGCACACCAACACTATAGATCTTTAATTTAAAAATAATTTGTAGTTAAGCTTGGAAACGCCACTTCTCAGTTATGTTTGATCAGTTTATGTTGCTGACAAGGTGCAAGGTGTACAAGAGATGGTGTAAGCGTTTCATGGAAGCGCAGCCACCTTTCACTGCTACTGTGCCTATTTATATGAGAAAAACCCTCCTTTTCTCATTTAAATATTGTGGAACTCCTTGTTCCACCAGCACAGAGAAGATAGATTCAGACACAAGCAGTAGTGCACCCATCTTTCTATGCTCGCTCCCATTCTGAGCACTGCTCATTGAGGCTGCACTTCCATCTGAAAAATAGACTGATATATCTAGATCAGCCCCTTATATTACTTGTTTGAGAAGTTGTCCATAAACAACAAAAAAGCATTTAATTGACCCAATAAACTAGAGAAAGCTTAAATACCCTTATTTCACAAAGAAAAAAAAGAAAAATTTGGTCTAACATCTATAAAATAAATTAATTGTACTTGTATAAAATTTATTTGCCGTTTATTAGATTAATGATATAATAAAAATGCAATAAAAGTGATGTTTTAGCCTGAAGCCTTCAACTCTCTCATAACCAAAAGCTTAAATGACCTCTAATTGATGCTAGTTTATGCCTTAATTGATTCCTTCCTCAACAAGTAACTGAAATTTCCCTAAAGCTATGCTTATTCTTCAAATGACCAATAATTGACTGCTTTCTCTTCTTCAAATTAATTGAAGTGCTTAATTTAATTAATGGAATTGGTTAGCAATTATCAATGGGTTGAAAGCCAATTTTGTAACTTATTAAGTATAAATATTTAAAATAGTTTTTTATTTTACCACTGATATCTGTAAGTCTTCCTATAATATTGCTCATAAAAAGTCTTTCTCAAACCTAACTAAGGTGGTAAAATTAATATAATTTAATGCCATGCAGACTCTTTGGACTGTATTCCCAACTGCTAAAATAAAGTATGCATGTAAAACATATGTTTTCCTAACTAACAATGTCCCCTACATGAGTGCACTTACCTTCGGTGGTCATCTCTCCTAATGTAAGTGCAGTGTGTGCATGTATCGTGTGTTTAAAATATAAAAAAATATTTTGACACTCACCATTTGATGTCCGCATCTTGGGAAGCCTTCAAATGTTCTTTTACAGATGTCTTCTATTCTTTTCTTGCAGCTTGGTTAATCTTCTCCTGTTGACACGCAGCAGATCTTCTTTCCTACATCACGGCATCGTCTTCGGACCATCCGGTCACTAGGGGGCGCTGTTTTTATACTGCAGGTGACGTCAGAAACAGTAGAGAACTGACGTCACCTGTAGTATAAAAATAGTGCCCCCTAGCGACCTGATCGTCAGAAGAAGATGCGTTTTTTTTCGTCAGTACATCATCTCTACAGCTCGCAGCCA
>WWET01006299.1:40340-52219 GCA_011038615.1 Limnodynastes dumerilii
AAACCCATCAGAGAGATAGCAAAAACATTAGGTGTGGCCAAATCAACTGTTTGGAACATTCTTAAAAAGAAAGAATGCACCAGAGAGCTCAGCAACACCAAAAGATCCGGAAGACCACGGAAAACATTTGTGATGAATGACAGAAGAATTTTTTCCCTGGTGAAGAAAAACCCCTTCACAACAGTTGGCCAAATCAAGAACACTCTCCAGGAGGTAAGTGTATATGTGTCAAAGTTAACAATCAAGAGAAGACATCAAAAGAGTGAATATAGAGGGTTCACCACAAAATGTAAACCATTGGTAAGCCATAAAAACAGGAAGACCAGATTAGAGTTTGCCAAACAACATCTAAAAAAGCCATTATAGTTCTGGAACAACATCCTATGGACAGATGAGACAAAGATTAACTTGTACCAGAGTGGTGGGAAGAGAAGAGTATGGAGAAGGAACTGCTCATGATCCAAAACATACCACCTCATCAGTGAAGCATGGTGGTGGTAGTTTCATGGCGTGGGCATGTATGACTGCCAATGGAACTGGTTCCCTTGTATTTATTAATGATGTGACTGCTGACAAAAGCAGCAGGATGAATTCTGAGGTGTTTCGGGCAATATTATCTGCTCATATTCAGTCAAATGCTTCTGAACTCATTGGACGCCGCTTCACAGTGCAGATGGACAATGACCAGAAGCATACCGCAAATAAAGAGTTTTTTAAGGCTAAAAAGTGGAATGTTATGCAATGGCCAAGTCAATCCCCTGACCTGAATCTGATTGAGCATGCATTTCACTTGATGAAGACAAAACTAAAGGGAAAATGCTCCAAAAACAAGCAGGAACTGAACACATTTGCAGTAGAGGCCTGGCAGAGCATCACCAGGGATGAAACCCAGCATCTGGGGATGTCTATTCGTTCCAGACTTCAGGCTGCAATTGACTGCAAAGGATTTGCAACAAAGTATTAAAAAATTAAATTTGATGTAGGATAGTTTAGCTTGTCCCATTACTTTTGGTCCCTTAAAAAGTGGGAGGCACATATAGAAACTGTTGTAATTAAAGCTGAACGTCTGCATAAAAAGCACATCTTGTTTGTTTCATTTCAAATCCATTGTGGTGCTGTATAGAGCCCAAAATATGAGAATTGTGTCGATGTCCCAATATTTATGTAGAATACAATTAACTTGACTCCCCCTGAAATCAACATGGTTTTGCCCAGGAGTAACTTTCCTCTCTTTGGATCGGATTCAGAATTAATAACGTGAAGCCACTTATGCATGCAAGGTGCGTAAGTGACCTGACTTCACTGGAGGACGTATGCGCCCTCCAG
Source organism: Limnodynastes dumerilii (assembly GCA_011038615.1). Taxonomy (NCBI): domain Eukaryota; kingdom Metazoa; phylum Chordata; class Amphibia; order Anura; family Limnodynastidae; genus Limnodynastes; species Limnodynastes dumerilii. The sequence goes on from WWET01006299.1 coordinate 41,667, forward strand.
ATATTACACTAGGGTTACTCTAGTAACCCTAGTGTATAAACAATCGGACAGAACTTTGTTCCGTCCGAGCCCAATTCTGAGGAAATGGGCTATGCTTCTCCTCCGCCCACTAAAGCGTGCAGGGGGAAGCATGCTAAGTATACAGTGTGGGAGGGAGCTCCCACATTGAAGCGGATCAGCGGTCGTATGGACTGCTGATCTGCAAGATACACTTAATGCAGGCTTATGGTAGTGTAAGCTGCCATAAAGCCCGCACGAGAGAGAGGAGTGACAGGGGGTGTGCACTACCCTCTGTCTCACGTAATTACAGACCCCCGCACGCACGGAAAACATGCGGGGGTCTGAATCCGGTCCTTAATTACAAGCTCCTTCTTAAGTCTGGATCCAGCCCATTGAAGTTAAAATTGTGCTTACTATGTATTCTTCACAATAGTCTGTATAGGAAAATGCTTAAACTGACAAAAGATGTACTGTACGCTAATCACTGAAAAATTACTGGGTGCTTTCTGTGATTTCATTTTGTCACCTTTTATCATTATTTATCATGTGTTGTATATATTTATTAAGTTTTAATATTTATTGTTTTTTCTGCTAATGTTAAAAAATGGTCACTCATTTGCAGCATCATTTTGCATTTATTAACTTATTAGTGTGAAATGTGTTTTTTTTTGTCAATAAATTTTTTCTGGAATATAAATATCACATTATAATCACACTAATAGTAAGTGTATTACTCTTAGGTAGCGACAAAATGTGTTTATAATTCAGAATTTGCAGTTCAATAAAGCGAACACTAGTTTGCCTTTTTTCAAAACGGATTTAAATGTAGTTCTATGGAATATTGGTTCTGCTGTGTAAATTAAACAAAATCTAAAGATTTTGCCTTCAACGTAAGCATAGCTATTACTAATGAAATGCAGTTATTTGACCTTGTAAGCATAAACTAATAACAGTAACAAGAAAACACAGGCTGCGCTTCTAATTCAATATATGAAATGTGTGCAAGTGTATATAAATGGAGAGGTGCAGCCAAGGACCAAAATGACCACTATGTAACTACAAGGAACAAAAGAGAGGTCCGGCGCTCCAAACAAACATTATATAACACCACGTGTCAGCACATACATAAAAAGATTTTCTGCCTCTTTTCAAATCTTACATAAAATCTTTTGCCCTATACACTAAGAGAGCCTGCATAGATAGCAAATTATGCTTTTTTCCAGCAATCTTTTTTAATGAGCAACAGGAAAAGAAGACCCTTGCGCATAATAGATATTAACTAAATAAATACACATGTATTTTAGCATCAACTTCATTTGTATTGTTAATAGTTAAACATTGCTATTAATAGTAAAGCATTGTGTCTTATTCTTTTTTTAGTGATAGATCTCATATTTCTAAGCTGACGACCATGGGCCGTATTCTCAGATCCACTTTCACGTGAAGTTGCGTGCATATTTTTCGGTACATTTTAACTGCGCATGCGTAGTAACTTTATTTACGTAAGTAACAAAGAATATACACTCGTAACTGCTTTAGGCACAGACATGTGAATCGCACTTGGGGACATACGTACGGATGGGCGGGGTTGAAATACGTACCTGAAAAGTTATGTGAAAGAGGGTGGAGTTGAGTCTTATTTACATTTCTTATTAACAATACATTTAGAATTTGCTACATATACAGCAATTTATCCACAACAGATACCCCTACATTGTGGTAACCAACCTAATTAAGCACTACTAAAATGCTATGAAGAGGTTGTATATAGCTAAATAAAGCAGGGTACACACTGCGCTTTTCAGCAGATAATCTTTTCAATCACACAATCTTATAACTTAGTGTGTACTGTCTAAAAATCTCCTAATAGACACAGTACACACTTGCAAAATATATCTTTCCATGGTTGATCGAAAATAATAGGAGCTCCAAATGAACAAATCAAAAGATCACAGATTGTTTCAAAGGATTATTGCGAATCTTTGGACAGTACACGCTGGTAAGAGATCTGGTGAAATGGATTTTTGATTGTGTGATTGGAAAGATCATCTTTCGAAAAAGACTCAATGTGTACTCAGACATACACTAAATCCATATTTGCTTTCTTAGAAACATAGAAACATAGAAAGTGACGGCAGATAAGAGCCACATGGCCCATCTAGTCTGCCTAGTTGTTTATTTAAAACTATACTGACCCTAGACTCTATTTACCTTCAATTTAGTTTGAGATTTGGGATATCATTATATTTATCCCAAGCATGTTTAAACTGTTCTACAGTGTTAGCCTCAACCACCTCAGATGGGAGGCTATTCCACTTATCTATCACCCTTTCAGTGAAGTAATTTTTCCACACATTTCCTCTGAATCTACCACCCTCCATGCATGACCCCGTGTTCACAACCCTTGATATATTTGAAAGCTGCTATCATGTCCCTCCTCTCCCTTCTCTGCTCCAAACTATACATGTTAAGTTCCTCTATTCTTTCTTGGTATGTTTTGTGACACAGGCCATGTACCATTTTAGTTGCTATTCTTTGCACAGTTTCTAATGTATTTATGTCTTTCTGGAGATATGGCCTCCAGAACTGAACATAGTATTCTAGGTGAGGTCGTACCAACGATCTATAAAGGGGCATCACTACTTCTCTCTTTCTGCTACTAATTCCTCTCCCTATGCAACCAATCATTTGACTTGCCTTTCTCATTGCTTTGTTACATTGCTTGGCTACCTTTAAGTCACATAAAATAATGACTCCTAGATCCCTTTTCGCCTAAGTAGTTTCTAATGTAATGCCATTAAGGAAATATTGAGCTTTTGTGTTTTTGTGTCCCAAGTGCACAATTTTGCATTTTTTGGCATCAAACTGAAGTAGCCACACGTTTGACCATTCCTCCAGTCTACCTAGATCATCTCTCATTTTGTGTACCCCTCTTGGCATGTCTACCCTGTTACACATCTTTGTATCATCTGCAAAAAGGCATATTTTGCCCTCGATACCACAGGCAATATCACCTATAAAGATATTAAATAGCACTGGTCCAAGTACAGAACCCTGGGGTACTCCACTGGTTACCTTACCATCCCCAGAATGGATTCCATTTACTACAACCCTTTGTTGTCTATCCTGTAACCAAGATTGTATCCATGCAACTATCTTCAAGTCCAATCCCAAAGATTCCAGCTTATTTAACAGTCTGCGATGTGGCACAGTGTCAAAAGCTTTACTAAAATCTAGATAAGCTATGTCTACAGCTCCCCCTTTATCTAATACTTTACTGACCCAGTCAAAAAATTCAATAAGATTTGTTTAACATGATCTTCCCCCAGTGAATCCATGCTCCTTAGGTTCCTGTAAATTACTAGATTTAAGATACTGTACAATGTGTTTCTTTAACAGTGTTTCCATTACTTTACCTACTACTGATGCTAAACTCACTGGTTGGTAGTTTGTCGCTTCTTTCCTACTGCCACTTTTATGCAGAGGGACTACACTTGCTATTTTCCAGTCCTCTGGAATCACCCCAGTAATTAGTGACTGGTTGAATAATTTAGTTAATGGTTTTGCCAGCACCCCTCTAAGCTCTTTTAGTATCCTAGGATGTATCCCATCTGGCCCCACTGATTTGTCCACTTTCAGCTTTAAAAGTTATTTTAATACCTGCTCCTCAGTGAAAGCAGTTGTAATTGCCTCCTTTGTATTAATAGTCTTACCATTTAAAATTAGTAACTTCCCCTCTATTTCTTGTGTGACTATTGAACAGAGATACTTGTTAAGATGATCTGCCACAGCCCTTCCACCCTCAACAAGACTCCCACTCTCAGTTTTGAGCCTTACTATACACTCTTTAGTTTTTCGCCTTTCATTTATATACCGAAAAAGCTTTTGTCCCATATTTCTACTAAGTTGGCCAGTTTTTCCTCAGTTTGTGCTTTTGCTGCCCTAATAACCCTTTTAGCCTCCTTCTGCTTTGCAAAATACTGCTCCCTGTCATCATTATTTTGAATTTGCTTATAATTCCGAAAGGCCATCTTTTTTGCTTTAGCTAGCTATACTTGCTACCTCTTTTGTAAACCACATTGGCTTTCTTTTTCTGGGGTTTTTCCTAATCTTTCTTAAATTTACCCACTGCTCCTGTTCTCCTTTCGTGTGCTTCACCATAGAATTGCCATAGAATCACTAACACATTTCGCCATTTCCACAAAATCTGCCTTGTCTTTGTGTGGCACTTGTCTCTCTCAGTCATTATACTAAACCATACTGCTTGATGATCACTGGATCCTAGGTTCTCACCCACACTTGAATAAAATAATAGAAAAATAAAATAAGCGCCCAAATGTAGAGTGTATGCAGCTTATATGTGAATACGGTAATAGAACACAAACCACAAAATCAGATAATGTAGAGTAAATAATTCACATTCAATTAGCGCTCACTATGATGCTCAAACCAATAGACAATCATATATAAAATACAGAGTCCTCAGATGTCGTTGTATATAATCAAAATTCCTTCTGGTAGACGGTACAGTGTGTTATCATGGTAAGGCGGAAGGCAATTAAGGCTAGTATAGGTGGCAAAGTACCTTTCCGTAGTTTTAAATCTGCAAAAGGAAAACTAGCCGTTCGCTATACCGGATCGTGTGCTGGCAGACGCGCCACGTGGATGTCTTCTCCCGTAGCCGTCAGCTTCTTCCTGGATGTGTGCCTCCTGTGGCCAAGTTTGCGTTCCACTTCTAGGCAACAGCCATGCTGCGTTCCACTCGGAGGGATAGCCGCATACAGAGGATCAGAAAAAAGGGGCGGACAAAAAGCACTATATAGTGCAGGTCACATTTATTAATGAATAAAGTGCAGGATACATATACTCACAATGGAGTCATTCACATAGGCATTTAAAGGAGAAAAAAGGCAGCTTTCCAATGGTTCCTGGTTCTATATAACGGAGCTACAATGAACCCCAAGTTGATGAGTAAGGATGAGAGTATGTCTCTAGGCACCACCAACGCGTTTTTGACTGTTAAACAGTCTTTCTCAAGGCTAAATGAGGAAATAAGGTGCTGCAGAGATATATATATATATATATATATATATAGAAAAGGGGCTTTTTTGCTGAATGCTTACTCATCAACTCATTACTTCCCCTTTTAATGCCATTTTAGCAATGTCTTGCAATAGAGACTTAATAGAGACTTTGGGCCTGATCCAGACCCACGCCGATGCGCTGTGCTTAGTAAAGCACAGCGTATCGGCGTGCACCCTGCCCGACACTCCCCCTGTGCGGGCGTTGGGCCCCTTCCTTACGCCGGCTGAATGCTACCCTAACTTCAGCCGGTGTAAGGAAGGGGCCATACGCTCTTACAGGAGTGCATGGCCGCCTAGCCCCCTCTCCTACCCTCATTAAACTAGCTCCCCCCGCCCACCTCCACTAACCTAAATGTAGTAACGCTGGGGGACGCCCCCTCCAGCGTTACTACGGCACTGCTACGGACGCCCGATCAACGATCGGGTGTTGCTGTAGCTACGCTGGGCAACATCTGCTTGGCGCATGTGCAGATCGGCTTTTAAGCCGATCTTACGCTGCTGGCTGGCGTCTTAACACCAGCCAGCGTAGGCCTGGATCAGGCCCTTTGCTCCTCAGCAGGTGAGGAAATATTTACTACTGGAGGAGACTGGTAAGGAAGTCAGCCAACTTGCTCCAAATCATAACTCTGGGCCTGATTCAGAATTAAGAAGGTGCTTAAAATAAGAGAGGAAAGTCACTCCTGGGCTTAACCATGTTGATTGCAGGGGAGTCATATTTCATCTGTTGCAAACAGTATTAGTGTTGAGAGGTGATGTTTCCTATCCCAGGTCTAAATAACAGTGTGATAGTAAAGCTGGTCACTATCTGTGTGCAGTAAGCATTTCAAAGATATATCCCTGCATGCAAAGAATACAATTAACTTGACTCCCCCTGCAATCAACATGGTTTAGCCCAGGAGTAACTCATTTCAAGCAGTTACTTAAGTCTGGATCCAGCCCTATGTGACAGTTTGTAAAACACTTAAATACCTTAATCACATGGGGTTCCACACACAGTGAGACAGCTTCTCACCGTCATAGGAGCTGCACCACAAGGAGACTCTTCACAGTGCATGGAGGTCTTGAACAGCAATATACCAACTGGGAGTTGACTCTAACTTTGAGGTCTCTTGCCTAGGGGTATTCGAGGGGACTTAGAGGAAGATTTGAGTTGGATTAATGATGTACTTCGGAGAGCAACGGTATTAGCACTGCTTATATATATATATAAAAGCCATTCTGCTCCTCACCGTTATACGCATGCACAGTAGCATCCACTCTATGCTACTGTGCATGCCCAATTGTTAGAAGCAGAACAAACTTATTATTTGAATAAACAAACACTTCTTTCATAACTTTGCATTATTCCCACCACTCTGGGTCCTCCTATCACTTGTCTGGTGCTGGTTCTTATCTTTATTATAAGGTAGAAGGTCCCCCTTCTGCCCCTTTTCTCCCTTACACCTATCCGGTGTGTCTGTGTTCAGAGTGGGTGCCTCTGCACTGTGACCACAGACATAGCTTGTGTACTACAGCTCCTAGGAATCTGTGTGCCGGGACCCAATAATAATACTAATGATAAAAGCTTGCACCGGACAGAGGCTGGAGAGAACTGATGGGAATACTGGGGGGCTGGAGAGACATGATGGAGGATACTGTTGCCTGGAGACACATGATGGGAATACTGGGAGCTGGGTAGACATGATGGGGAATACTGGGAGCTGGAGAGACATGATGGGGTATACTAGGAGCTGGAGAGACATGATGGGGAATACTGGGAGCTAGAGAGACATGATGGGGAATACTGGGGGACTGGACAAGCCTGACAGGGATTACTGGGGGCTGCAGACACAGGATGGGGGATACTGGTTGGATGGAGACACATGATGGGGATACTGGGAGCTTTGACTAAGAGACCTGATTGAAATACTGGAGATATATTATGGGGATACTGGGAGCTGGAGACACATGATGGGGATATTGGGGATCTGAAAACATGATGGGGATACTGGGGGGCTGGAGACACATAATAGGGAGACTGGGAGTTGGAGAGATATGATGTGAATACTGGATGCTGAAGGCACAAGATAGGAATACTGGGAGCTGGAGAGACATGATGGGAATACTGGGGTGTGGAGACATATGATGGGAGTGCTGGGGGGTTGGAGACATATGATGGGAGTGCTAGGGGGTTGGAGACACATGATAGGGACTACTGGGGGGACTGGAGACACATGATGGGGAATACTGGGGGGGCTGGAGACACATGATGGGGAATACTGGGGGGATGGAGACACATGATGGGGAATAATGGAGGGGGGCTGGAGACACATGATAGGGAATATTTTCCCTGTTATTTTGATGGGCTTTTTACTATTTTTATAATATTGTATGAAAATGTTCTAACGTTTTAGTTTTATTAAACATACAGTATCTGCCCTGCAATCTCTCATAGATGATCTGTCTTATTTTCTTCATTTACACATGCACAGTATAAAGAGGGGTGTGGTCTCTCCTCACACATATATAAATCCATGGTCTACAATCTGCTGCGGAAGTAGTTAAGTTCTTAACTGCAGCAGACTTCTGGATCAATCTCAACTGAAAAACAAAATACTACAGTATTCTGAAGTTTTCAGTTCCATCACTTTTTAGTAACTGCATATGGTGAACATTAATTTAAACATTAGCCATCTGATCTTTCTGTATTATTTACAGATAATATGAAGTTAAGTAAAAAATATAACAGATATCTCCCTTGATTTAAAGCCCTTTTGTCTTATACCCTATGAATGTGAGTGTGATATTTAAGTACTGTAGGTACAACAGTGCAACACAGACTAAATGATCTATAATGACTTTCATTTAATGTTTGCAAAGATAATTTAGATATTTCAAAACATATCCCAATTCAGCTCCAGATTTGTGTCTGCCACCTTCATAATGAATCATGATTGAGTAAAGTAATGAACAGTTTAGAGAGAGCCCCAGGAAAGCAATTTCCAATTTTGCAGCCAGCAGGCTTTTTTGCTTTACTTCAGTCTTTGCTAATTTTGTTGAAGAGGACTTGAAATCATAAATGCCTTTTTTACATTGACAGCTTGATGGTTGTTTAATCCCTTCATACTTATTTACTAATGAATGTCCCTCCTCCAGATCTGCTTAATCTTGCCCCTTAGTTTTTAGAAATAGATTAAGTGGATTTAAATGATTACTTTTATAAATTAAATGATGTACTCTGCGAAAAAGAGGCACATAACAATACTATTAGAAAGTGTCAGATTTTCATCTTTATGGTAATCCTTTGAGATAAATAACAAAAATCAGTACCTTGGTTATATTACTTTTCTTCAAACTTAGAAGAGGTTTTAAGATTTAAGCGGAGAGCAAAGGAAACCATTTACTTGTAGAGTTTTCTTCTTTGTCTCTTGCCAATATTTAGATTCCCCCTAGAATCATAACAGGCAAATAATAATGAATAGCCACTGCTAATCATAATAGCAGGATTCTTATCATAAAATCTATCATAAACTGTGCTGTATTCAGTGCTGCAAATCATGTTAATGGGGCTTCTCCTGGATCCAATTTGTAACATCACAAAAATCCCGCTGATTAAAAGAAGATGACAACAGTACTAGTTGATTAGATAATAATACTAATAGGGAAGTATCATTTTTCCTACTTCACTACTTGGACCATCATCCAAGATCAGCTACAACTGTTGTGCCCCAAGGATAAAATGTTCTCCTACCATAGAAAATGTTTTGGGAGTTTAACTGGGGTAGAGGTAGCTTTTTGTTTGGGGAGTGTACCTGGAGTAGAGGTAGCTTTTTGTTTGGGGAGTGTACCTGGAGTAGAGGTAGTTTTTTGTTTTGGGAGTGTACCTGGAGTAGAGGTAGCTTTTTGTTTTGAGAGTGTACCTGGAGTAGAGGTAGCTTTTTGTTTTGGGAGTGTACCTGAAGTAGAGGTAGCTTTTTGTTTTGAGAGTGTACCTGGAGTAGAGGTAGCTTTTTGTTTTGAGAGTGTCCCTGGAGTAGAGGTAGCTTTTTGTTTTGAGAGTGTACCTGGAGTAGAGGTAGCTTTTTGTATTGGGAGGGTACCTGGAGTAGAGGTAGCTTTTTGTTAGTGAGTTACCATGCTGCCAAAAAACAAACAAAATACAGGTGGTTGTTACTTTTTCAGTAGACTAACTTTTTTTTATATAAAGTAACATGGATGGTGTAGATAACAACCATTTGTTGTACAGCTATTTTTTTGCCTGCTTTCTGGCTGTTTTTCCTTATTGTACATTTAATAAGTATCCATAACCAATGTGTTATGTAAAAAATCCAAATCAGTATTCAATAGCTATATGCATTTACATTTGTGGATGATATCAGATACTTTAGGAACCCTTTATTCCTGCACAATAACATTTTTTGTTAACTTGGCCTGCTAAAAAAGTAATGTAATTCACTGTCATCGTCTGAAATAAATTTAAGTCCTTTGTAAGTAAGCTCAGTGATTGTATGCTCATTTCACAAGAAATAACTAATATATAATAAATCCATGGCAGAGCTTTGCATGTTAATTCAGAAAGTTCCAGAGTTAATTATAAAAGACAATAAACTTCGGCACTCCAATACACTTGACACATAATAAAAATATTAAGTGTATCTAGCCTGCTAAGCCATTAATATAAGAAATCATCTTAAACTAAATATGTTGTTGTGCTCTGTATTTTATTAAACCAAAGTGTTCTTGTGAAGGCAGAAGATTATTTCTTTTAAGTCTAATGGGCTAGACAGTGTCTTATTAAAGCAATTCTTCGCTCTGGAAAAGACAAGTGAGTTCCAGCTTCTACAGTATATATCAGTAACTGAAGAATACAGACTTGTTGATTCAAACTGTCCAGATAAAACACCCATATAATGTTGAACCTTCTTCTAAAACAAAAGAATCTCTGAGATAAATATTTGAGACACTTGGCAGAAACATTTAAAGGATCTTGTTTGTCATTGGTGTTTTTCTAAATTAATCTAAAAAACAAAAATCCTCATGTAAGGTGATGGGTTAACTATATTTAGTTTGTTTCTATTTGGCAGATAGAAAGTATGATATTATGGATAAGACTGATCTCTGTATATAAGTATAGTGATTTATAGAATTACAGACTGTGGACCGGATTCACACTTAAGTGTGTGATCCGTAAGTGTGGATACACATGTATCATTTTTATCTAGTAAACACATTTCATAGTTAAACTTCCCAGCAATGAAATCATCATTGGGTAGAGTATTGCATTGCTTGACCATAAAGAAAAATGGGGCCTGCTTATCCCACTCACATGCCTCTTTTGTAAATGGCCAAACTCATACAGGACCTGATTCACAGATAAGAGTGAGTTAGGTGCGGGCAGATCCGCACCTAACTCACTCTTCCAGCCCCCGTTTTTAGGTACCTTATAGCACTTACAAGTGCCATAGGGCTACCTTATATCTCTGTGCAATG
>WWET01006299.1:52417-70558 GCA_011038615.1 Limnodynastes dumerilii
ACACACACACTTCTTCCTAAAAACGCCCCGAGGCGGCATAACGCCACCTCTATGGATGTAAATCCCTGCGTGCGGTCTTTAAAGACTGCACCTATGCTATCTACGTACCGATCCGGATCTGGTACATAGATAGAATAAATGACCTACTACGCATGCGCAGTAGCTCATTTCGGCTAGATACGCACTTAAGAAGCAGAAGCTTCTTAAGTGTGAATCAGGCCCATATTTATTAGGTTGTATCACAATTATTCTCTGAGAATCAGGATGGGGGGAGGGTGCTAGGATTGTCCATGTAACATCCATGTTGCATTATTATGAACAGACCCAGATACTGTACCCAGATAATTAAGCAGGTCGACTGGGTCATAGGATTGCAAATGATGGTGATTACTGAAGTGGTACTGGAAATCAATGGATTGGGAAAGTCATCACAGTTATGACGCTACATTATACCAAATACAAAAAGGAAATGGAAATTCAAACGCACCACACTTCAATGCCCAAGTAGTATCAAAACCATAATACAATATAACAAAATAAGCAGAGATATTAGTGCTGAAGGTGAGTAAACACAGAAAAAGGAAGGAAGGATGAAAGTTCAAACTACTGTTTGGTATTGAGGCAGTACATAGGGGTCAGAGGAGCTGGAGTATTTGCAGCTCACAAAGTATGATGCTACAAAATAAAATAAATAACACTGAGATGATGGAAACACTGATAAATAAATGTCCCAAAATAAAGCTGTAGAATACTATCTGTTGTTTGGGCAATCAATTAAGATCTAGTGGGCTATGACATATGCAACTCCCAATATTCAGTAAGATGCAGCAAAATAATGGCATTAAATTAGTGAAAACACCAATCAATGCTTTAGTACTTGTAGCTCCCAAAATCCAGTAACAATGAATAAACAAGTGATGCCTAATATTCAGCTCACCAGTATTTCAATAAATGGCAGTCACAGAATGATGTCAATCAATAGGAAAAGGTTGTTTTGGAGCTTACAGTTTGTAGAATGAAGGCAAGTCCCGAATAGCAGCGGTTTTCTGCAGTTCCAATATCAGGTGCTTGTATTCCGGATCACAGCCGTGTGTCTGCGGCGTCTTCTGGTTGCTAAGGTGCTCAGGCCCGATGCAATAGCCGCATGCTAGCGGCGTCCGGTCCTCTCTACCACGTATCTCCTAATAGCAGCTAAACACCTCGCTTTCAGAGATGGATATAGCGTTGATGCAGTATCAAATGGTAGAAAAGAAGGGAAAAAAGGCCTTAATAGTGCAAATCAATTGGTATTTTATTGAATAAAAATATAAAGTGCATATACTCACAAAGGAAGTGGACATATCCAGTGGAAATGTCAAATAAGCTTAGTGGTACAATTGCCAACAGTACAACTCAGACTATGGTACCATGAGAACTGATAAGTAATTAAAACACAATTAGTGTGGTTTGGAATAAAAACACAACTAAGTGTAACACAGGAGTGTTCCAACGCGTTTCGACCAAAAGGTCTTTCTCAAGGCAATCAATAGATGGTGAGCTGAATATTAGGCATCACTTGTTTATTGATTCTTACTGGATTTTGGGAGCTACAATGACTAAAGCTCACCAGACTTCATTTGACTGCCTTAACAACGGACAATACTCTACGTCTTTATATTGGGACATTCATTGATTGGTGTTTTCACTAATTTTATTCCATTTATTTTGCTGCATCTTACTGAATATTGGGAGTTGCATATGTCATAACCCACTAGATCTTAATTGATTACTCAAACGGATAGTATTCTACAGCTTTATTTTGGGACATTTATCTATCAGTGTTTCCACCATCTCAGTGTCATTTTTTTTATTTTGTAGCATCATACTTTGTGAGCTACAAATACTCCAGCTTCTCTGACCCCTTTGTACTGCCTCAATACCGGACAGTAGTTTGAACTTTCATCCTTCCTTCCTTTCTGCGTTTACTCACCTTTAGCGCTTATATCTCTGCTTATTTTGTTATATGCTACATTATATCAATCTGGCATAGAAACATAGAAAGTGACAGCAGATAAGAGCTACATAAACCATCTAGTATGCCCAGTTGTTTATTTTAAACTGTACTGACCCTAGACCCTTTTTAACCTCAATATAGTTTGAGATTTAGTATAATATTATACATTTAGGGCCTGATTCAGAGGCTGAAAATAAGAACTTAAAGTTACACCTGGGCAAAACCATGTTGATTTCAGGGGGAAGTCAAGTTAATTTTATTCTATGCATGCAGGGAGAATGCTTTGCTTTTACTTATTGCACACAGATACCTGATCAGCTTCACTTTTAAACTGCTAATTAGACTTGAGCTGGGAAACATCACCTTTTAACTATAATACTGTTGCAACAAATGAAATTTGACTCCCCTGAAATCAACATGGTTTAGCCCAGGTGTAACTTTAAGTTCTTATTTTCAATCTCTGAATCAGGGCCTTAAACTCTTCTACTGTGTTAGCCTCAACCACCTCATATGGTGGACATGCCTACCCCGTTATATTTCTGTGTCATCTGCAAAAAGGCATATTTTCCCCTCAATACCACAGGCAATATCACCTATAAAGATATTAAATAGCACTGGTCCAAGTACAGAACCCTGGGGTACTCCACTGGTTACCTTACCATCCCCAGAAGGGATTCCATTTACTACAACCCTCTGTTGTCTATCCTGTAACCAAGATTGTATCCATGCAACTATCTTTAAACCCAGTCCCAAAGTTTCCAGCTTATTTTACAGTCTACAATGTGGCACAGTTTCTAAAGCATTACTAAAATTTATTAAGCTATGTCTACAGATCCCCCTTTATCTAATACTTTACTGGCCAGTCAAAAAATTCAAAAAACTACAGCCTCTTTTGAGTTATACAAAATAACTTCAGAGGGGCAGTCAACAAAAATATACATAGCAATTCCCCTACCCCCCTTCAATTACCATCAGCTCAAAAAAATCCAAGAGTAAAACACAAATAAAAGAAAGCTCAGATAATTTAGCTTATTATATTTCTGATTACTTAAAACAAAACATTTTAAATTAGCAGCAATCAAATTATAAAAAGTCTATAAAAACAAATAAAATTTTGCAAAAGTAAAGTTCCCTGTCCACTTAAAGAGGCTCTGGTTTATGATTATAAGTCACAGTTAAAGATTTAACAATATATGATGTTACGCTCAGTGGCAGATGCCGCCGCACTTACCTGACCAGGAGCCGCCTGTCATCGGCTCTCCCATGTCATGCCCGCTCTCCAGCCCTCCAGAGGTGCCACTCACAATAGTCGCAGCCTCCTGCACAGTGTCCTTTGCAGCATGTATGCAGCGTAGTGTCTGGGAATTAGGCACCTGCACCACTATCCTCTGGTGCATGGGTGTCACCATCTTGCCTCCTTTCATGTGATTCCCAGTAGTCACTCACATACTACCTCTGCAGCACACATGATCCCTCCAGCCAATCTGTGCACTGGGCAGGCTATTTAAATCCTGTGCACTGATCCCTCAGTGCCAGAACAACTTGGTTACTCAAGGTGCCTGGTTGCTTGTTGAGAAGCTCTACAGTTTACTCAATCAAGTCCTGCCTAGCCTGTACAATCTAGTCCAGTCTAACCTGTGTGATCCAATTCTGCCTAGTCTGTGCAGTCCAGCTCCTGGTGCAATCCAGTCCTGTCCAGTTCCTGGTACAATCCAGTCCAGCTCCTGGGGCAATCCGTTCCAGTCCAGCAGTCCGCTGTTAAGTTCAAGTATCTGGAGTAATCCAGTCCATTCCAGCAGTCCGCTGTCCAGTTCAAGTATCTGGAGCAATCCAGTCCAGTCCAGCAGTCTGCTGTCCAGTTCAAGTATCTGGAGCATTCCAGTTCAGTCCAGCAGTCTGTTGTTTCATCACAAGTTCCGCCTGTCGCTTATGCAGACCCTCCAATATAACCAATTCCATTAGGTACAATTTAATCCGCTCCTGACCTTCCAACTGTCACTCACTTGGTTTAAATGAATTAACTGATATTTAAAAAACGATTTGCCTCTTTAACAAAGGAGGTTCTCATAGTAACTGACAGTTGGAAACTGAGGAACAGAGTTTTTTGTACCTAATAGAATGGGTCATGTTGGAGGGTATGCTTATGCGCAAGCATCATCTTCGGCCTCCTAGCTTCCTCTACAGCATCCGCTGTCCTACACGCCCCTCGGAATCCGCAATTGATTCTAACCCAACTCAGACTGTGACATATACTATGTTATTAAATCACAGATGCTATATTCAAATAAGATCAGTGCAGTGTGTTTATGAACTTTTAATCATTTGATTGCTGTTAATTTTCTATTTTTTTATTTATCAATAATGTAAATCCTCTTTTTGAGCGCTATTTTCTTGAATTTTTCTGCTTTGTCCTGTTTATTTTATTTTGTATTCTCTGGTTTTTTATACTGCTTCTCAAATTAATTATTTATTAACATTTCTTTCTTTCTTTTCTTCTCTCTTCAATTTCTCATCTTTCTTCTCCCCTGCTCTTTTTACTTTGTTTTCATTCTGCCTTGCTCTTTGTCTTCAGCTCTCTGTACCTCTAACCCAACCCTCCAGAATCAAGGTAGTACTCATCTCCTCCGGTTTACTCCTGTCTTCCTCCAGACTCTCCTACAGCAGCTCCTACCACTGCAGACTCAGTCCTGAAACTTCTCACGAGATTGATGACATCGGTCCGTATTTAGACTCCTGCACGCTTTATTAATGCCTACGCGAGCGAAAGGGGAGTGCACACGCCCTGTCACTCCCCTCTCGCGTGCCTGCCTTAACTGTGGCATGCGAATCAGCAGTCCGTACGACCGCTGATCCCCTCCCACACTGTACACATTACATGCTTCCCCCCGCCCGCTTTAGCAGGCAGAAGGAAAGCACAGCCCATTTCCTCGGATTACTATAGTAATCCTAGCGTCACCTAGCGTATGCGCCCTCCAGTTAAGTCAGGTGATATACGCACCTTACGTGCGTAAATCACCTGACGTTATTACATCTGAATCTGGTCCATCATCATTTTGTAAAACATCCTTCCTCAACACTGATGCCATGAAAACCCTCAGAAACTCTCTTGTCATATCCCATCTACTGTAACCTGTTCCTTTTTGGTCTCACACTGGCTTCAAACTATACTTAATGCATAATTAATGCAATGTCTAGACTAATCTTCCTCTCACACTGCTCCACCTCTACCTCAGCGCTGTCCACGTGGCATCAAAGTAATAATTTATGATAAATAAAAAAATTACAAAAAAGCAAAAAAATATATATATAAAAAAAAAAACATATCAAAAAAACATATATATAGCCTTCCAAGTAAAGTTATATGGAAAATGTATTAATACAAGACAATCTGGTACCAGAATATAAATACAAAAGTAAAGTTCTGTACGATGGTAGTTCTGTTAGTAAAACTAATTTAACATCTGCAGGGTGACTGCGACCTCCAGTCCTTAGAACCCACTCACCACTTTGCATGCTTCAGTGGGCTATTGTTATGATCTGTGGATCCGGTCCACATATCCTAGAGGGGAGTTTTTTCAACCATTCCTTTGCTGTAGGATTTCTCTTTATCTATTTAATACTCATTCACTTTACAGTGCAAAGAAAAGAGCACTATATGCATTTGTATATATTTTATGAAGCAGAGTTTTAAAGTTTAGCCTACTTAGCAAACAAGTCTTTCATGTTAGCTATTACAAATAGTTTATCTTGCCATTCCAGAAAGTGCACAATGAATTATTTTATTTTATTTTTTTTTTTTTTTTTATATTAAATTTACTTCTGGCTGCTGGGTGATTTATTCCTAACGAATCAAAAACAAAAACATTACACAGTGCAACTGATAACATCTTCTGCAGAGTATATAACAAAAGGCATTTACAATATGGATACATAAACAACAGGTTATTTTTCTTATTTGTTATCTGTTTGTTTATGTTTTGACATTGTGAAATTCAGTACAAAAGGCTTATTACAAACAGGCATGATTACCAATCACATGTATGTGCATGCTCTAATGTTTGAAATGTTTATGTTTGATGTGTTCTTCTCTATAAAAAAGTTGATAAAACTAAATTAAAAGAAATGGCATTCATCATTTACCACCATTAGCCAATATACAGTCTCTGGAATAGCTATCGTATTTAAAAGAGAATGTAGCATGTGCTGCTCTTGTGACTGTCTATTAAAAGTGAGTGAAATTTCCAAACATTTTTACAAAATATTTAATTCAATTGCATTCTGTATAATGACTTAAGATGGGTAACACTGGTTATTAGTGTACCTGTTATAAGATACTGTTTATCCTGCTTATCTCTCAATTTAAAGGGAAAAATTATGCATAAATTCAATCATCCCTATTGAAAATAGCTCTCAGTTGTCCTGAATTGGTTGGGACTAGCTGGCATGGCAGTGAAGCAATGACTAAGGAGCCTTATGTTCTAGTTGCTGATGTACACATTAATTTAACCATGGTGTAGAAGAAAAGAATTAAAAGTTTGCCTGGAACTAGCACATCTAAATGTGTGTTAATGCCCACACTCTAACATGGCCACATCCCCAGATGTGCCCTCATCTGGACACGGTTCCAGTCCTACTACCACCAATGTTTAAAGGTCAGGTATATTATATCAGACCCATTTATTCTTATTCTTCATCTAATATTAACACCTAGGTCTAATGCAGCTGCTGAATATTAGAACATACCCCTATCATCTGGATTTTTTTTGGTTTACTTTACAATCAAATTAAATCTGTAAAAAAAAAAGGTAGAACACTATTTAAAGAAATATCTGAGTAGAAGTTAGGCTTAAAAATAAAAGCAGTGTATTGTATGATAAAAAAATGTGTTTTAAAAAAATAAGTGATGCTTATATTTTACCTATCAATATTTTTAATATGTGTAGGACTGTGTTTAACCTAAAAAAATGAAAAAAAAAAAGTTATTTAATGATGAAAAATATACTCCGTTTTACATTTACATCAGCCCTGTAATGGTGTTGCATTTTAGGTGGAAGTACAGGGAATCCGATCTGCTATTGTGCCCGCAGTACACCGTCCACTTTTTAATTTACATAGTGTGGAATACTGTGTTCCACTAGTGTAGGGCACACAAAGGAAGACAAAGGCAGATGGATAGCCTTGTATCTGACTTTCTGTGATTGCTTCCTTTCTGCACATGCGCAAAGCATACTCCGCTGCACTTCCTCCTAAAAAATAAGTGGAAGTGCAGCTATGGATCAGTTCCTTAGTACTTATGTATTATTTTGTAATGGCAAGGGACACGTTAAAAACCTGAGGCAGTTGCTCAATCTTGGAGCCTCATTTTTTATGTAGTATAAAAAAAATAGTAATCAAACAAATACAGAGATGATGTTATAGTGCAGCCTGCAGTGGTTAAGAAGTGTTTTTGAATCTGATTCAATTCTAGAAAAATATCTATTTTCAGAGAGAGCATAAAGAAATGAAATTTATAGAGAAATCAGTAGAATGGCAAAAGGCAAGATATTGTTTTACAATTTCAATATAATCTAAGTAATATGTTAGTAATGGGTATGGAACCACTCTCAGAGCATATGTTGAGACAATATATATGGTTTTGTATTGTATGCGAGTAGAAGTATATTATATGTTTCAAGTACAAACAACCACAATATGAAAAAGCAGGGTTTTTGTGAGGAAAATAAGTTTAAAATGCA
The DNA here is from genome assembly GCA_011038615.1 of Limnodynastes dumerilii. Classification (NCBI taxonomy): domain Eukaryota; kingdom Metazoa; phylum Chordata; class Amphibia; order Anura; family Limnodynastidae; genus Limnodynastes; species Limnodynastes dumerilii. Next base: position 60,146 of record WWET01006299.1, read on the forward strand.
ATAAAGAAAAGGTCTCACATGGGATGGGAAGGTTGCGAACTGATATAATTGCCATAATGTGTCTGAATAAGAGGAACATATTAGCGTATTTCTTCTTTCCTTCGGCCTTTGCATGCCCAGAATAAATTTGCACACTCTTACAATGATCCAGATGCAAACAAAAATGTTTGCGTTTGGAGGGACACCACAGAGGTAAGGGGTGGATGGATGTAGTCCATATACAGTAAGGTCATGTTTACGCAATTGAATCCAATCCAGACCCTAATGCAGGCATAAGGATGAAAACTTTACGGTGAAACATTTGCACAGGCCAGGGAGCTGCTGACGACGCCACAACCTATATAGGACTATTGGAAAAAAGAGATGCTGACTGCACTACCACTGAGAGGGAAAACAAGGGGGGTTGTCTGCTGCTATAATTCACATACACATCCTATCAGTTACTTAGAAAAGTCCATAGGATTTTTCCTTTGCACTGCTTTACTGGAGTATTAGCAGCTTTTACACTGCACTATTTTGAATTTTTTCTATCAATAAAGTATTTATTATAACTCATATCACCCTCCTTTCCATTTTATTCCGTCAGTGCTTAGTTCCTCTCCCAATATATATATATATATATAAAGGACTATTACATTAGCACATAACCTTTCAAAATGCAACATTAAAGGTATGGCTTGCCCTCCTTGCCTTCAAATATTCTTTTTGGATTTGTATATGTGTATAGGGCTGGCAATCCCTATTTTTTAAAGGCTTAGGTTGTGCATAAAGCATTTGTGGTTGCTATAGGTTACCACCCCTCACGCAGGTTTGTTTTCTCACTATTTTGTTCTCATTAAAGGTATGGCAATGATGCTTATTGTAATGCATTTTGGTTTAAAAAAAGTATGTCTTTTATTTTAAAGCTAATTTATGTCATAGCTATATTTTTACCCCAATCTCATTGTCAATGAAGCAATCGCACCAATAATAACTACTATTTCTACTGGGTCTGGGTCCCCCGCTAAGATCAGACCTATTTTGATAGGGCCATTCTCTCCCAGCCAGTTTCGAACTGGCTGGGATATCGATTGCCTTTGCCTCGATGAGGCTTAGCAATCAATCCCCCAGAGCACCGAACACAGTGCTCCGAAAGGTAAGGCTAAAAATTACCCCCTTCCCCTAATTCTAACCCTAACCCTCCCCTTCCATTACCCTAACCTTCCTTTCTCCCTAGCCTGACCCTAATACTCCCTTCTCTATAGCCAAACCCTAAAATCCCCCCTCCCCGCAGCTTGACCTTCACCCTCCCCTTCTATGGCCCTAACCCTAACCCTCCCTTCCTAAGAAAGTAACAAAAAAAACACAGGCTGCGCTTCTAATTCAATATATGAAATGTGTGCAAGTGTATATATAAATGTAGAGGTGCAGCCAAGGACCAAAATGACCACTGTGCAACTATATGGAACAAAAGAGAGGTCCCGCACTCCAAACAAGCATTATATAACACTATGTGTCAGCGCATACATAAAAAGGAGGCTTAGTTCACAATATAGCTATATTGGGTTAAGCTCACCTGCCCAACGTCAAGGCATCTCCTGTAGGTGAGTCCCTATCCATCAGCTATATGTGTACTCAGGAGGTCTGGTGAGCTTAACCCAATATAGCTATATTGTGAACTACATCTCCTTTTCATGTATATGCTGACACATAGGGCTCTATTTACGTACAGCGCATAAATCTAGGGAGTGATAGTGATCCAGGCTCGCTTATCATTGCAGCGAGCCTGGACACTTCACTCCCCAGATTTATAAAAACTCACCTTCATCGTGAAGACTCACGATGTCCGGTGAGTGTTTCCACTGCATCACCTGCGCTTCACTCGTATGTGAAGCGCCGACGATGCAGTAAAATAGTCGCGGATGCGCCGTACACGCACGGCGCATGCGCGATGGTTACCTGCCTCACAGAGCGGTGGCATAAGGAATCAAGTTGATTCCTTAATGCCTTTTTTTTATTCTTAGCGATCCCCCTGAACCACCAATGTTTCCCCCCTTTTTATCCACTGAAGCACCAATGACAAAAGGAGATTCAGACCTATATAAAATATTTATAAAATGATTATATATATATACCGTATATATAATCATTTTATATAGGTTCTGAATCTCCTCTTGTCATTGGTGCTTCAGTGGATAAAAGGGGGGAAACATTGATGGTTCAGGGGATCGCTAAAAATCTCCATGATCTGTCACCATCCTGCTTCTCCTCTGCTCTGTCCCCGTTCTCTCCTTTCATTGTAATGCCCAACTAAGTGTCCGCATTAGAATGTTATTTGACAGGTGTCGCATTCACGACACAATCAGATTGAATAATGCCCTGACGGGATTTTAGATCCAGTAGTTTAACTGTCATTATTTCAAACATCGCTGTTCCACACTACACACGATTCCTTATTGTGAGGCTGATAAAAGTTTGACATGAGGATGTCATAAAGGAAGACAAGGACCATCTCCTGGTCATTGGTGGATGAAGATCTGATCTGAAGAGCTTCGAGAGAACCAGGTTGCCGACAAAAATCCAGAAAGACAAGTCCCGTGTCTCCTGCTACGCCAATTCACTGATGTGTTCACTCTTGTTTCTACAGTGATTAAAGCGAGTGAGAAAAGCTTTTTGCTCCAGGAGACATTACCCAGGAATTTGTTCCCTCTTCGTCTTCTTCTTCACTACTCGGACATAGGTCCCACAGGCAAAATGTTGGGTTGAAAAGTTCAACATTTCAGAGTTAGTGATCGAAGTCACAGCAAGTCTGAGCTCTTCTTAAGCATGAATGTCATGTCTTTGCATAACTGCAGAGTCTACAGCTGTGACAAAATAAAGAGCAAGAAGCACAAAAAGGAGCAGATATATACCTTTGGTTGAGAGGGGAATTTATAGTTTAATTTTGAACCTGTTCAATATTTTTGACCACTCGCGACCAAAGTTTGAGTGCGGTATGATATGAAAAATGTATATCAAGACTTCCGTCCGGATTTGCAGTTACGTAGTTTTCATCTTACATACGTTGTTTTAAGAATTGAGCTTCTATGCATGCATAGTAGCTTATTTATGTTATCTACGTAATACTGTAACAGCAAATGAAGAAACGGGGAACAAAGGAAACCAGAGGATCTCTGATACGAGATCAGAGCACAATGATCTGGGATCGTTATCTGCCCAAACCGATCTATATAAAGAGCAAGAAAGAAAAAGTCCAGGCTGCGCTAGATCACAGTATCAAATTTAATTTATTGTATTCCATAAAAATATTAATAAAAAATTGTTATTGTTAATATGCTGTCAGCAAAATATAGACAGCATTAAAAAGGATAAGGATTGCACATATAAAAATACAATTTCAATAAATCGCAAATGTAAACCACTCTTTGCCAACAAGATGATATCAAACTTGTCTTCCTAGCTAGGGTGGCCACCAATAAGTGAGAGCTAATATGGCAGTTTGTTAGTATTAGCTTCTCGGATGCATATTATGTCCATATAAATGATTTAACCTGTGGAAACAAGGAGCAATTTGCTGGATGCTGTGAATCCGGTGAAAAAGTCACATGTTCAGATGTTACAATGGTTCAAGTTGAGATTGAGTTTAGACAGTGGGTACAGACTTGTAAAGTGACAGTCTATTGTCCGCTTGTACTCACTCAGAACTTCAGGCACGGGCAGCTCAGCCTCGCACGTGGACAGTGGATTTTGCGATGACCGCCTCACATTTGTTGGCACCCGCTCAGATGATGCATCGCGGAGCAGTATTTTTCTGGATAATACCTTCGGTTTACGGTTGATTTGATCGTCGGGTCTCTCACTCCTGGCACTCAGCGTCAGGGAACGTGTCGGGGCTCCCGTCCGAATGCCCGTCAGTGACCAGCAAGCTCACTGAGCGGGGAAAGAGCCGGGGGCCGATGTTTGTTGATTCCACGTGTCCAGCTGCCAGTGAGTGGAAATCACGATGCCGCTTGAGTCCCATCTCCGTACACGCGTCGATATAATCAGATGTTTTGAAGAGTGTAACAGTAGTTACGGGTGATGTGCAAGATAATTAGGTAGACTTGTGAATGAATAGTTGCAATCCTTTACCCACGATACTTGACGCGTTTCTTTGAGACACACTCAATTTCCTCAGAAGGCAATAATAGAATTTCCTCGGGCTGTAGGCCTTTTCAATGTTTTGCTGACAGCATAATAACAATAACAGTTTTTATTTTTATTAATATTATTATTGCACACAATAAATTTTATTTGATACTGTGATCTAGCGCAGCCTGGACTTTTTATATACTATAACAGGCCTGGCCAACCTGTGGATCTGCAGATGCTGTGAAACTACGAGTCCCAGCATGCTTTGACTGCATGGCCATAGTTGATACCCGACAAAGCATGCTGGAAGTTGTAGTTTCACAACACATGGAGAGCTACAGTTGGATTTTCGCAGGGTATCACAGCTCTTACTTCCTATCATGTTAAAGCGTATTTGAATTTCAAACTGTTGGCAGAGCCGGTAAATAAAAACCATTGTACAATCTTCCTCTAAAGAAACAGAGATGGGTGTTGTATAGTTTTTGTGCGGGTAGCTGTTGATTTACTTGAGGTAATGAGTGAATAAAGTTTATTGTCCTCCGTTGATGTGTCCACACTAACCCCATATTGTCTTCTGTGTCCTCAGAACATCGGTTCCCCAAATGTCACCTCCGATCAGACCCTTACATGCCGCACGGGGGAACCTCGCTGGCTATGGAGCGCTCCTTGTCCCCGCTCACGGAGCAGGAAGGGGAGGCTTACCTGGATAGGTGCGGTAGCATCAGGAGACACACGGTGGCCAACGTGCACACGGACATCCAGTTTCTGGCCATGGCGTCCATTATGCACCCTCGATCGGAGGAAACGGAGCTCTCGGACCCCTGCCTTTTGATGCAACCCGCTTTCAACCAGAGACAGTTCAGCAGCGAGCCAAACATCGCGGACAGTCCCACGGAACTGCTCACCGGCTCTCCACCCGAGGGCTTACACAACTCTCCCTCACCCAGCTGACCTACAGCCCTTACACCAAGAACTAAGAGTCTTATCGGAGCCGTAACACTGTACTTAGATCCCTTGGGTCACAACCTCAACAGTCTGAATAGCAATTTTCCAAGAGCGACGGATTGCACTGCGTCTAACTCAACACTTAACGCCTTCACTTCTACATGCAAGAAGACCTCAACTCAAAAATGCAATAAACCATTGATTTAAAATTAAAAAAAAATGGTGAAAGCATCGGTGATTTACCCTTGTTAAATAAAAGGTACTTTATTTTGTCGAAGACTTTATTTTATTTTTTTTATTTAGTCCTGCTTCTGTATCTTTAAAGATGTCCGAAAAAGAAATGACGACTGGACTCTGGAGAAGGCTCAAAATGGAGACTGGATTTAGCGCATTCACATTGATGCTGCTTTATGTGCAAAACTTGAAACAAGTGTTTTTGAATTATACATATATATATATTTTTTTTTTTTTAAATCTATAAACTGAGTATAGGATGCTGAAATGTGATACAATATGTTTTGTGAATGATGGCAAATTTAAATGTTTATAAAATTTATATGTTTTTAGCAACATTTAAAAAAAAAGACGAATCTAGAAAAACAAGTAGAATTCAGAGAAAGAAGCATTACAAATCCTGCACAAGGGCCTCCTCGCTTCTTAAAGCGCCGCTGTGGGGCAGGCTGGGTGACTTTTTGTCATGCGATTATTTATTGTCATTACAATTTGTCATAGGTGTATTATTCCATAGGAAAATGTTACCAGTTAATATAATTCTGTTACTTACAGTCTAAATCAAAGATGTAAATAACTTAGTGGGGCATTATTTTAGAAAAGAGAGACAATTGGTAATAAAAAAAAATCATTATATAACTATTCAAATCAATTAAATAAAATTTGAACAATTCCAATGAGATTTTACGTGATTTTTCTTATTACATTAACATCACTACTTGGAGTGGCATTGGTGGGTGCTAAGGTATCCACCTGCTTTTTGTTATGTTATGTTAATGTGCAGCTGTACAGAGTGCCCTCCATGGCATGATGTGTGGATCTGAGTTATGTTTTTGGGAGGATTGAGGGACGTGTAAATGTTATTAGTAGGTTGTGTCTGATCTTAGGTCTTAATTGTTTGTGATTTAATTTATTAACATGATAATGATAATTTTTATTATTAATTGTATTTTTAATCAAATGATCAATGATTGAGTATTGTTTTTGGGGTTGTTAGATATTATTTATGATTATATAGGTTTAATCTTGGGTCTGATAATTTTTAAGGGAGGTCTCATTGTGGAGGTGAGGATGTGTATGATTTTTTTTTTACAGATGCCCCATGGTCTAATTTTTTCTTTAAAAATTTGAAGTGGGGCATTTGAGGGAGGACAGGTGGAATGGGGGAGGGAATTTAAGGAGGAGGGACTCCACCCATTGTATTATTACTAAGCTCCACAATTACTGATGGGATCCCTTTATGGATTAATAGCTAAGATAGGGTTTCCAAAAGAAAGAAGAAGAAACTGGCAAAGGGTTCATTGGTGGCTTTTGTACGCTGGTGTCTGGCACTACATGTTTGGTTGAGATGACTATTCAAATTGTTGCCATCCTTGTTAAACATAATTTAAAAAACTATTCAATCTCCTAAAAATTCAACTGGTAATATTTATCTTGCAAAAAGGTAAATTCTTAATGCAAATTTACTACTGATTCTAATGATTAACTATTTGTCTGCATCTAAAACAAATCTACTGTTAGAGAGGAATTTTTGACAGTTCTTCCTTACAGCATTGCTCTAGGTTATTTAGGATGGTTGAATGATGCTTGTGGGTTTTAAATTTCAAATAGTAGAACATAGTGCATTAAGCATTTCATTAAGCACATCTACAAAACATAAGACATTCAGACAATTGCTGCACAGTGAAATAGAAACAATTGCTAAAGGCAATTTAATTGTATGAAAAGTTTTTTTATTTATTTACTGTTAAGCTAACTTTTTAAGAGCTTTATAAGTTTGTGTACCTATTTTGATGTTACAGTTGATAAAGTTATAAAGTTATTTCAATAATTTTATAACTAAAAAAAACTAACATAGTTGTACTTGTATGTGCAACATATATTTAATGCTAGATGTGTCTTATAATATATTTAACAGTACAGTATATTCAGTATTACAATAATTACCTAAGTGTCTAAAAAATCTTTCATTTCATTTTTCAGGTAAAGCTTGGTCAATTAAGTCTTAAATGAGTAAAGTTACAATTAAAAACACATAGGACCGGATTCAGGGTTCCGTGTCTGTGCGATGCGGAATCGCACAAGCTAATTTGATTATGGGCTATTCAAGGATGCACTTTCGTGCATCCTATAGCCCACTCTGAATAGCACGTAGGGTGCTGCTTCAGAGTAGCATGCAGATGCGCAAGGTGCAACCGCACTTTAAAAAACCAGTCGGAGCCTTAATTGCTCCGACCGCAGGGTTTTTTTTTTGTTTTTTTTAAATGTTGTTATTGTTGTGTAATACCCCAGAACTGGGGCTATTCTGAGTAGTGCAGGATGAATGTGGGGAGAATTGTGCGGCGGCGCATGAGTGGTTGATTAGCAACCACCAGCTGACTGAAGACGCACTAGGCAGCGCAAGGGAGTGCTAGAGGGTTCGATTGTCAGTTGGTCTGTGAGAAAAGAGCGGGAAAAAAAGCTGTTGGAGGCAGTGTGTGAGGGGAGCAGCTGAAAAGCAGTCGTGTGAGGAGAGATGAAGAGAGCAGATCAGTGAGATGGAGATCGGGAGACAGACAGCGGAGAAATAGAGGAGAGAGGGAGAGAAACTGACAAGCAGTGGATAGCAGAGGTCTGGAGGTCGTGAGCTGAAAGCAGTGAGAGAGACAGTGTGAGAAGGGAGATTCACTCGACGGGTGGTGAGCAACTGAGATGTTTGAGATCGTGGGGTTAAAGGCAGTTTTTGAGAGATGGAGAGAGGAGAAATTATGACAGGCAGTGAACCACGGAGATCCAGAGGTCGAGAGCTAGAAGCAGTGACGGAGAAAAGAGAGAGAGTTGTAAGCAGTAAAATAAAGTCGGGTTGGTGACTAGCAGGGAGTTAAAAGCAGGAGTGAAAAAATTTTTTTGTAATAATCTGGAAATTGATGATAAAGCAGAGGAGAAATTGTTGGCAATAAAGCTTGAGAAAGAAAGTTTTGTCAGTGTGGCAGCTGGAGTAAAAGTAACCACTGAGAGAACGGAGAGTGGGAGTTGGAAATACAGAGAAGTGAGGCAAATTCTACAGGTTACCAAAAGTGTGGAGAAAACTTTCTTTTGTTCTCTTATGGTGACACAAACACTAGGACACAAATGAATAAAGATTATCTCCTTTCACATAAAGTGGCTACAAGTCTGCATATAGCTTTTGATTGACACTTGAGAAATACACATTGTTGCATATCTTTCCAAGGCCTGCTATGATATTGTCCTAACCTGCTAGTAAATGTGATTGCAAGGACTGCATATTTTTCTCAAAACCTGCTATTTAATTGGTAAAGCTGATTATTTGAATGTTACTAATTTAATCTGCTATTGTATTGCCTTACTGTGCTAACTAATTGATTGCAAGGACTGTATATATTGCTCAAAGCCTGCTATGCAATTGGTAAAGCTGATTATTTGCAATTGATAAACTTGATTATTTGAATGTTATTAACTTCATATGTTGATTAATATACAAAAGAATCACCATGATTGATATTGCTTTAATTTGTTAGTTAATTGATTGCACATATTGATCCGATTATCTAAACTCTGTTATTTAATTGTAACCTGATTATTTAAATATTACTCATTTCATCTGATAGTTAATATACCAGAAAGTTATTGAATGATATTGCTCAGGCCTATTGGCTATTTCATTATCAGCCATTGTATTACTGCTGTTATTTGATAATTATAAGTTATTAGTAGGAAAAACTTTGTAAAGTTATTATCGATAGCTTATAGGGAGGCATCTGTTTTGAAGAAACGTGTATTGGGATAAAGTTGGTGTAGTAATTGGTAAAGTTGATGCAAATAACTGTGTAACAGAATAATAAAAATATATATTACAATAACCATCATAGAAGTAAAACGGTAGTGTACAGAAAACATCATTTTAAAATATTCTAACTAAAAAATAATAATTATAAGTAAAACTTATCTTATCAACTAAACTTGTGTCGAAGTTTATTTAAGCACATTGTACATGGTATTGTAAAAAACACTCGGTTCAATTCCAAAACTCATTTACATAAGTATTTAAAAGGAAGATTGACTCGACTGACCTGTGACAATAGTAAAAAATAAACCCCTTTCCCCACCTGCCCCGCCACTGCAACCTATGTAAAAAATAAACCTCCTCTCCCGCCTGCCCCGCCGCCGCAACCTATGTAAAAAATAAATAAATAAAGTACGGGCCGACAGGGCATGCTGCCGCAAATAGAACTACAAGTGCAAGCATGCCCATGAATGACAAGGCATGCTTGCGCTAGTAGAACTACTATCGCCAGCATGCCCTGCCAGCCACGGCCCACTGCGCTGTAAAAATTGCCCCCAGCATAATACAGTAACCATAGCGTGACCAATAAGCCAAAATAGCAACTGTACCCCTCAGAATAAATCAACCATTTCATCCAACATAATCCAAAATAGCAACTGTACCCCTCAGAATAAATCAACCATTGCATCCAACATAATCCAAAATAGCAACTGTACCCCTCAGAATAAATCAACCATTGCATCCAACATAATCCAAAATAGCAACTGTACCCCTCAGAATAAATCAACCATTGCATCCAACATAATCCAAAATAGCAACTGTACCCCTCAGAATAAATCAACCATTGCATCCAACATAATCCAAAATAGCAACTTTACCCCTCAGAATAAATCAAACAGTGCATACCCCAATAATCAATATTTACAACTGTCTCCATCATAAATGTCCGTAAGCTAAACTATAATGTCCAACGCGTCCAAATCTCTAAAAATTTCACAAAAGTACATTAAAAATAATTTTAAAACAAACTTACCTGCTCTGCTGTGGTCCATTCTTGTAAGCTTTTAATCCTGGGGGGTGTCTTGGAAAAAAAAACCCTTATGAGACGACGCAAACCATGTCCTGTAAGCAGGACATCTCGATTCTAATGACTGTCACTGTCATTGGGGTATATTTATACCCAGGGACAGTGGGCCTGATCCAGACCTACGCCGATGCGCTGCACTAAAGCACAGCGTATCGGCGTTCACTTACCCCGACACTCCCTCTGTGCGGGCAAATGGCCCCTTCCTTACGCCGGCTGAAGGCTACCCTAACTTCAGCCGGCGTAAGGAAGGGGCCAT